>OY992894.1:67192789-67302789 GCA_963921405.1 Cepaea hortensis | reverse complement strand
ATGCAGTAACATCGTTACGCCCGCCAGGCGAGTACCAGTTACCTGCCCGCAGGTTGCTGGCTGTCGTGATAGTCAGCGGTCAGGCAAGGACAAAGCAAGACGCACGCAGTCCTCGTGAAGCCAATCCACAGGGCAAGCGCTGTGCGGGGAAACCGGCAGACGGCTTGGGAACTCGGACATGACAAGACGTGTGGGTTGAGAAAGGCTTCGTGTAGTTCTGTGCCCGAAAGTCGAGTGCTTGTATATCTTGTGAGAGAGACTGTGAAGCTGTGGGTTTTGTCTGTAAGTGTACTGATGTATTGTATATGCATAGTAATGATCATCACATGCCAAACTAGATCGTATTGCATGTGAATTGTAAATAAATCCATTGAACTTAGTGTCATTGTGTGTCAAGTCCAATCATTTTGTACTTGTACTTGTCTCACATATGTTAGGTTCAACGAGCCAGGTTTAAGATCCTGACATGTGTGAACGTGGAAGGCTCGTCCTCTTAGATTGTTTGAACGTGGAAGGCTCATCCTCTTAGATTGTTTGAACTTGTAAACGTGTAAAACATCGGTGATTGTGTAACTTGTCGCCATTTTGAACTTGTCGCCATTTTGACCTTGTCGCCATCTTGTAAACATGATGTCTATGTCCTTAATGAATGTCATCGTGATGTAAGTGATGTACCATCATAGTTATAGATTGTTGAAAAATATCTAGATTGTATTTGTGAAGTTAGTTGTGGAAAGCAGAAAGTTTGGGAAAGAAAGTGACTTGTGATTTGAAAAAAAAAATTTGTTGACCGACGACATTACGACCTACAATTACACTCAACGCCATACAAACCTAAACAAAACTTAGCGACAAGCATACACATCACATAAAGGTAGATTCTAACTTATTTCCTCCCAAAAGAAAGCAGGTTTTCTGTGCCATCTGAAACCGTTGCCCGTAGAGGTCATTTGTCCTTGAAGTAGCGACCCTACAGTTCCTAGCCCTGGTGTGAACCGTTCTCCACCGCATCCAGTACACTTGAGTATATTTTTTGTATATACTTTCGGATACAAATTTGGGCATAAGTTGTAAGTTCAACAAGATTGTAAATTTGTCACGTTACTGACACCTTGTAACAAACTGTGCGTCTAAGTACTCATTTTCATAGAAACATTCCATCATGTCTTCGTTAAACAACTTCATCGAGATGGGTTTAAAGCTAAAGTTAACTGGTGACGAGTTAACAAGGTGGAGTGAAGCAAAATATTCTGAACACCTTCTAGAAAAAGCTAACAAACGCGAGGAAAGAGCGGCTGAAAGAGCTGCCAAGCAAGCAGAGGCAGAAACAGCATTAAAACAGGCAGAAATCTCAGCCCAAAGTAAACGAGAAGAGCTCGAATTACAACTCAAAATTAAATAGCTTGAAGCCGATACTGCCATAGACAAAGAGTCTAAGAAATCTGAAAGACTGGAAAAAGAAAACCAGTACAAAAAGTATCAAGGTATTGTGAGAAATTATACCTCAGGTGACTGCATTGCAGCCTTCACCCAGAACTTTGAAACCTTAATGGACCACTATCAGGTCCCAGTTTCTGAATGGAACATTATTTATATGAGGAGTTTGTCAGGGGAACCTCTGAAAGTCATAGAGACTATCCCCAAAGACCTCAGAAAAGATTACCACTATCTAAAGTTAACAATTATGGCACATTTTATGCTAGATGAGGCAGGTTACAGAGAACAGTTCAGCAAATTGAGTCCAAAACCTACTCAAGCATTCTCTGATTATGTCTCCGTAGTCCGAGACGTGTTTACAAAATGGCTTTCAGCAGCCAAAGTAAATAAAGACTTTCATAAGTTAGAAGACCTCATCATCAGGGATAAAATCATCACATCCCTTCCATCAGCATTTTCAAAATTTTTGCTAGAGAATGAATGTACGAGTGTAGAACAGATTGAGAGACGTGGTTCGGCTTACTATTCAGCCAATAAACATTGTTTTGCTAGTGAGGCTACTGATACAAACTTCGTAGCAGCTGCTAACTATGAAAAACCTCGATCAGGACTCTACAATAGGCAAAGAACATATAAGCCTACTTCTGAGAAATACAATCATTGTAGATTTTGTAACATTTCACACCACCAAGGTGAAATGTGTGACAAGAATCCGGCATATCTTACATACTTACAGAACTTCATAAATAGTCAGGATAAGGAACGTAAAACCTTTAAAAATGCACGAAAATGTCTCCAACCGAGATGCAGTAACATCGTTACGCCCGCCAGGCGAATAGTTGCAAACCGGGATGCAGTAACATCGTTACGCCCGCCAGGCGAGTACCAGTTACCTGCCCGCAGGTTGCTGGCTGTCGTGATAGTCAGCGGTCAGGCAAGGACAAAGCAAGACGCACGCAGTCCTCGTGAAGCCAATCCACAGGGCAAGCGCTGTGCGGGGAAACCGGCAGACGGCTTGGGAACTCGGACATGACAAGACGTGTGGGTTGAGAAAGGCTTCGTGTAGTTCTGTGCCCGAAAGTCGAGTGCTTGTATATCTTGTGAGAGAGACTGTGAAGCTGTGGGTTTTGTCTGTAAGTGGACTGATGTATTGTATATGTATAGTAATGATCATCACATGCCAAACTAGATCGTATTGCATGTGAATTGTAAATAAATCCATTGAACTTAGTGTCATTGTGTGTCAAGTCCAATCATTTTGTACTTGTACTTGTCTCACATATGTTAGGTCCAACGAGCCAGGTTTAAGATCCTGACAATCATCATCATCATCATCATCATCATCATCATCATCATCATCATCATCACCATTATCACCATCGTCATCCTTATGTAAATGTGTGTGCGTATGACAAAGAATATTGAAATCTCTACCAACTGTGGCTAACATTGAGTTGTCTACTGTGGTTAGATTGGCCGTGATGTTTTCCTATACATGTGTAACTTAACAATGACAGCATTTGTAATATCATAGCTCTCTTAGGCTTATTTTAAAAAACAGCAATGCAAAATACTTTTAATATAACACTGTACTATTTACTAATACAAACAATAAAATATTGTAATATAAAGGAGTACAGCAAAGCCAGTTGCATTTCATCGCCGTGTGCCCTTAAAACTGGCGAAAGTGTTCATGTCTCGCCACAGATCTCAGTCCTTGATGAAAACAATGTCAATCAGTTTCTAGTTGCATGTCCTTTACAAAACGTAGCAATCAAACACAGAACTTTCAGGCTGCATGTGATTTACGGGGAAATTTTACATTCAGTAGATTGACATTGCTTTTTGAACAAATGATGCCCAGTCAATCGTAATCAACACAAGGCGGCCTCGTTACAAATCGCCTGCAGCTTATTTCGAACTCTAGATTCGGTATGTCGGGGAATTGTGATATGTGTTCACCGTCCCTAGGACACAGTGCCGGCTGTCAATCACTATTGTCATAAGAACAAATGATATACATCCTTTTCTGTCATTTCTAGTAGACTTAATTATATTGTGTGAACGCTATACTATTAGACTGCCACACATAACCATGTAGTACGGACATATTTTACGTTAATCTTTAAAAACTAATATTGTTCACATAGTGTATGAGTACGTATACGCTAACGTTATTAATAACATAACAGGTCTTCCTGTGCATTTCATTGTAACAATAACCTTATTTAACTATTGAGCACAACCCACTACTGGCAATGCTGATCTTATTCTGGTATGAACCTAAGGCCCATACACGTCAATGTGAAAGCACTAGACTCGAGTTTCGTTCACATGTGAACTCACATGAGAGCGAAACTCGAGTTTAGTGCTTCCATATCCTTTTACATAATGCGTGTTCATGTCTCGACCATGCCACGTGGCCAAGCCATCCAGGTATTTGCTTCTAGGTCTTCCCCTTGGGCTCTTCCCTTCGATCTTGCCAGTTGTCACCAAGTTCTCCAATTCATTTCTTCTCATAACATGCTCAAACATTTTTGAATGTCTACGTCTAATGACTCTAATCAGTTTACGATCTTCATTTGTTTCTTGAAGGACTTGTTCGTTGGTTTTTCTATCTGTCCATGGTATTCTTTGCATTTTCCTCGGAAACCACATTTCCACAGCTATTAGCTGTTTGTCAGCTTGACTGGTTATTGTCCACGCTTCAGATCCATATAAAAGTACAGGTTCCATGTAGCACTGTGTCATGGTCTTATATGACATGTGTAAGGAAGAATGTAAGTGCCGGTATGTAAGCGAGAGTCAGTGTAAGCATAGCTGAGGTCAAGGGGCAGTAAGAGACACCACGGCTTGGCTAGCGGACGGTCAGGCAAGAAGCCCGTGAACAGAGCCACGTGATGTGGGAAGGTCAACGAGGAGAGAGAGTCAGTGTGTGTGCGGCAGCGAATAGAGACGGACGTGTGGAGATCTAGAGAGCGATAGAACGATAGAACGATAGTGTGTTGTGACGCATAGATGGAGATGAACGTTGTGTATTGATATTCGAGGAATGTGCGAACTGTGATATGTGCGGGATGATGTGAAGTTGTGATTGTGAATGATCATGCGGGCGACAGTGTAAAGATCGCCATTGTGAGCTAGCGCGTGTTGGTGTTGAACGAGTGTTTGAGCGTGAAGTGCGACCATGTTGTCAGCCTGTAATGTATTGTAATAAATGATTGTTCAGCAGGTAGCTCCTGCCAGTTTCCGATTGCATTCATGTGTTATTAGTGTATGTTACGTAGATGGTGTAATTTGCCTGTCTAAGTCCAGTGAGCTAGACGGAGCCAGTAGTTAGGACTCTGACATAATGGTGTCAGAAGTTCACATGAACCGCATTCCCATGTAAATTGCATAAAAGAACGCTACTTTTGAAAAGAAGAAGATCAGTTCATAATTTGTATAAATCGGAGATTTGTTAACAAGGTTAGAACGAAAATAACATCATTTCTTTCCACAGCAGGTTTCAGTTCTACACAGCGACCGACGTAACCAGACCAGGTCAGCGGTAACCAGCACGAGAATCACGTTCCTGTACATCAAGCGTTCGAGTAATCAGCAGATAAAGATAAGTTGATTAATTTTGATTGCTAATTACCCAAATCTGCATTCTTTGATTTTCTTGTGTAAATATTATCACTGGTGGAGGTAATTAATAATTAACAGAAAATGAATTTAGATGATGTACATTTTTCACGCTTCTGGGGCACAAAACATTACATGAAGTTTCAAGAATCTTTCGATAGTACACGGGCACACGACAAAGCAAAGTGTAAGATAAATCCTGACCTAATACGGGTGTGGACACAGGATTTCGAAAAGAAAATGCAAGACTACAAAATCCCAGAGGATCGTTGGAGTGTATGGTACAAGGCATACGTACCAATAAAAAGTAGAAAACTATCGGAGATCACACCAGATATGTCATGTACAGACTATGAATATTATAAAACAAACATATTAAAACACTATCTAACCTCTTTCGAGACTCTGAAAGTAGAAGTACAAAAGGTGAAACCAGCCACAGATAAGTCATTCACCCAGTATATAAGGGAATTAGAAGAATTTCTCAGAAAACTAATATTGGTAATTAAAGAAACAGACAACAATCAAGAAGTAAGGAATTTCTTGGTAATAGAAAAACTAAAAGCAACACTCCCAGCCGAATGCGGAAAATATTTAGAAGAACATTACAAAGAGCCTATCAAAGATTTAATAGAAAAATGCCGCGAATATTACAACCAAAGTATAGACCTGGGTAAAAACACTCAACAGAAAATTACTGTGAAAGCAACGGCATCTGCAGCCACAGATTGTCAAAACAAACCACAGAAAACAAAACCAGTACTATGCAAACATTGTAACACTCCACATACAGAAAATGGAATATGCGATAAGAATCCCACTTATCAAGAATACCTGAATACTATTATAGCACAAAAGCTGGGGAAGGTAAATCAAAGGAAATATAGAACAAAATGTCATTTTTGCCTTGCGTATGGCCACGGGCGTTTTGAATGTGAAGGTGTAAAAAGAATACATAAAGAAAAAGCAAATGCAGCCATAAACATTACAACAGACAGTTCAGCAAAGAACTTAGAAAAAGTAAACATCACAAAAACGAAAACAAGACCAAACACTGCAAATGCAAAACAGACTGAGTTTTACCCATCAGACTTCATACCATATTCCAATAATGTTGTTAATATCACTCAGCCTCGGGCCTTATTAAAAGAGGGTAATACTCAACAAGAAAGTGAGGAAATGAACAAAACCTCAAGACTGTCGTTAGGAAAACTAACGTTCCATGAAGGATACATCAATGATACAGTATGCACATGTGTACGCGACACAGGGTCCTGTCTTATCGGTCTTCGAAAGACCCTAGCTGATCCTAAAGACTACCTAGATGAGTACATCTATTGCAGAACTGTTTCAGGGACAGTAGAGAAATATCCTATGGCATGGGCCAATATAAAATCACCTTTCCTATCAGGCAGAGTAACTTGTGCTTTATTAGAAAATCCATGTTGTGATTTATTAATTGGAAATGTATTAAATGTGACAGACTACACAGAGTCCAAAACTCACACAGGGCAAAAAGTTAACACCACAACAAGCACTGCCTTAACTACACCACTCATCATACAACAACATGATGAACAGACCAAAGTACCACACCACACCAACTTGATTACCATCTCACAACAAGAAAAAACAGAAACTGGTGTGTATCATCAAAGAAAAGGTGCAGAAAACAAGCTTTTCACAAGAGCGAGGAAAGAGCACAAATCATCATGGTACATACTATACCTTCTGTACTCCCTGTTAACTACACACATGCCCAAGTGCACACAGTGGATGATTATACTCGCACTACTCATGTTAAATACAAAACAACTGACTTCACTAACAGTTTTATTCACACAGCATCATGACGCAACACAGATGATATTACTCATGACAAAACAGCTAACTTTGTTACTTATATCATTACTGTTGAACCAAAGTTTGTTGTTACCACTGATAAACTCTATGTCAAATCAACTCAGACACATACTTATGCTGAACAAGGTAAATCATCAGTCGGTGAAATTACTGACCAAAATCAGAAACAAATTACTCTACACATTTTGGGAAATACACACAAATTACAGAAAAGCATACAAACATGCACGATTACATTTCAAAACTATACATGGTGTATTATTATTATTTGAACTATTGAATGTATACACACATGTACGAGTGCAGGTTTGGAGATAGCACTCAAAATGATCTCAACATGAAATTTGAAAATCCCTACCCTTCGGAAAATTTTAACCGTAACCCACTTTATATCCTTAGATCCAGTAACTCCAGAGTTGCCTTGTCTGCTGCACGACTCAAGCGCTATGATACTAGCACACTCCATTGTATAGACCAATATGAAAGGTCCTTCAACGTGAAACGTGTCACCGGCAGAACAGTAAGACTCAACATGTGATTTCAAGTAAGCTTTACCCATATTGACTTTGTTTCAAACGAGTATCTACAGAATCTACCTTTTGAAATCAACCAACATCAACAACAACAAGGACGTCACAGCACAGACAGTCATTTCCATTGATCAGTTTAATGAACCAGATGCCAACCTATAAACTATGGCAAAGACAGTCACAGACAGACGCACCATGGACACACTCAAAATTATTTCTCATTTTATACGTGTGAATTCCAGTAATTTTATAGAACTATGTATTTATAAATTATCCAAATGTGGTGCAGTCTTAAATACTATACAGAAGGAAGGACAATATCATGATTTGCAGAAGACGTCAATAATCGGGTGAGAAAGAAGACATGCCAAACATTCCACCACGGAAATGAACATTGAACACTGTTAATTTAATTCCGTGTGCGTAACTACCACAGGACAAGAACTATACGTGCATAAAGACAACGAAGATGAACATTTTATTGTATATGTATTAACTGTATGACATCAAATGTCTAATTTTATTATTATAATACTTTGTATTGTTATAATGTGATATGTACATATGAGTGTAAGTATAATGGCGAGTAGAATAAGTTGTAATGCTGAGAATCAACGCCTGGCAATCCCAATGCGCGAATGTTACCAAACTTGCCTTCACGTATGCTGGATAGCCCGACGAATGACGCTTAGCAATAGTGATACAGAATTAACATCAGAATAAGGTAACAATACGGAACATACTAACAGGGTGATGCCAACCAAAGAGATTTATAACAACTCTCCATAACAGTAAACGAGGTGTGCTCAAAAAGGGGAAACAACTCATGGTCCGACATAAGATGAGGTAAGGGGGACTATGGCATACATGAAGTATATTCGGACCATGACCACAACATTGACATAGCGTGCTCATAAAGAATCGACTAGTGTGCATTAAATAGAGACGAGGGTAACCACGTCTGAATAGAGAGACAATTTAAGAATGCTGTAAGAGGAAGTTGTAGCCTTATTTGAGGCGTAAACCAATGGAGAATCCTTAAACCAGCATAGCCACAATAACTATGAGATGAGAATGCACAGACAATCGATTGAGAAATGTGAACAGAATGTAATGTCACGGAGTGGTGGTTGAATAATATAACGAGGTATGACAAGTAGACCCAACCAGAACATTTGTTAGACCACGACAAAACCTTGAGAGAAACCTCAATACTGAAAAAGAGAGAACAATGTTTGAAGTTAATCTCGGAAAAGATCAAAGCAAAAAGGGACGCAAGCGCCTACTTATTACCATATAATCCCCTGACAAGGTTAGAAAGAGGAACCAACAGTAACAACTACAGAATGTGTCACATTTCCAAGAGTAAGTGCCACATTGGTTGTGTGGGGGGAGAATGTCATGGTCTTATATGACATGTGTAAGGAAGAATGTAAGTGCCGGTATGTAAGCGAGAGTCAGTGTAAGCATAGCTGAGGTCAAGGGGCAGTAAGAGACACCACGGCTTGGCTAGCGGACGGTCTGGCAAGAAGCCCGTGAACAGAGCCACGTGATGTGGGAAGGTCAACGAGGAGAGAGAGTCAGTGTGTGTGCGGCAGCGAATAGAGACGGATGTGTGGAGATCTAGAGAGCGATAGAACGATAGAACGATAGTGTGTTGTGACGCATAGATGGAGATGAACGTTGTGTATTGATATTCGAGGAATGTGCGAACTGTGATATGTGCGGGATGATGTGAAGTTGTGATTGTGAATGATCATGCGGGCGACAGTGTAAAGATCGCCATTGTGAGCTAGCGCGTGTTGGTGTTGAACGAGTGTTTGAGCGTGAAGTGCGACCATGTTGTCAGCCTGTAATGTATTGTAATAAATGATTGTTCAGGAGGTAGCTCCTGCCAGTTTCCGATTGCATTCATGTGTTATTAGTGTATGTTACGTAGATGGTGTAATTTGCCTGTCTAAGTCCAGTGAGCTAGACGGAGCCAGTAGTTAGGACTCTGACACACTGCAACACTCTTTTTCTCGTTTCAATTGATATCTTTTTGTTGGTCAGTATGTTTTTCATCTTGCAAAAGGCTACCTTCGGAATGGCAATTCTTGTTTTAATCTCTTCAAAGCATCTCCCATCAGATGTTATGACTGTGCCGAGATAACAGTATCGATTCATTTGTTTAAGAATATGTCCATCTACTCGTATATCACATTTTTCCTTCTTCCCAGTGACGACCATAATCTGTGTCTTCTTAATATTCAGTTCTAACCTTAGATGTTCACTGTGTGTAACAACCGCATCTACTAAATTTTGCAGGTCCTGTTCATTGTCTGCAATCAAGACTGTATCATCTGCATACCTAATGTTATTGATGTATCGTCCCCCAATGTTGATTCCTTCCATATCTTCTATATTTCTAAATATATTTTCACTGTACAGGGAAAAAGATCTGTAGACATTACACATCCCTGTCTCACACCTCTTTTAATAGGCTGATATTGATCTACATCGTTACCAATTCTGATGGCAGATTGTTGTTTCCAATATATGTTTTTTACAAGTCTAAGGTCTTTTCCATCAATTTGTAGATCTTCAAGCATCCTTATCATGTCGACATGTTCCACTTTATCGAAAGCCTTTGTGTAGTCAATAAAGCAAAGATATAGATCTTTGTTTACTTCTATAGAACGCTCAATTACTGTTCTCAGTATATACACAGCATTTACTGTGCCCTTGCCTTCTACAAACCCACATTGTTCTTCTCCTATTTCGGGTTGTATTTTCTTCCTAACTCTTTGCATGATAATTCTCATCAGAATCTTTGTGATGTGGCTCATTATACTAATTGTTCTATGTTGATCGCATTCCATGGCTACTGATTTTTTTGGGATTGCAATAAATATAGAATTACATAATTCAGGAGGTATATCTCCAGTATCGTATAATGCGTTCGCAGCTTGGTGACTTGGTCAATTCCATATTCTTCTAAGGCATTGATCATTTCTACTGTGATGTTATCTGTACCCGGGGTCTTGCCAGTTATCATATGGTTAAGTTGGTGAATATTTGACTTTCTTTAATGTTATATGTAAATTGCTTAAGATTAATCTATGGTCGCTGTAGCAGTCTGCGCTTGGTATAGCTTTTGCGACTTTTTTAAGGCATTTCGAAATCCTCTGTTTATGAGGATGTAATCAATCTGATTTCTGACCTTATGATCAGGACTCCTCCATGTCCATAATCTCCTTGGGCGCTGTTGAAACCAGGTGTTTCCAATAATCAAATCTTGCTCTTTTGCCCACTGTAGTAGTCTGCAACCTCTTTCATTCTGTTCCCCTAGTCCATACTTGCCTACTATGCATCCGTTCTGTTGATTTCGAACTTTGGCATTCAAGTCACCCATAATGATATTTACTTCCGAATTCTTGCATTTCTTGAAGGCTTTCTCTAAATCATTATAAAATTCATCAATGTTGTCATCACTACTGTCTGCTGTTAGTGCATAAACTTGTATGACGTTGACATCAACAGGTCTTCCACTCAACTTCACCAGTAACACTCTGATACAGTCCAATATCCTTTGATCGATTTTCTATAATTGCTACTTCCTCGCTGTTGTTTCTCTACACCAGAATAGATTATTCTATATTCCTCAGATGTCATAATGCCCATTCCTGTCCATCTGGCTATCTCATTCATAATTCTCTATCTCATTCATATCCACAGTAATTTATATAATACATTCCACTGTAGTATTCTTTGTTTTTTTTTTTGTTTTTTTTTTTTTTCTTCTTTATTCTAGATTCTGTTAAGGCATTTCCCAACTTGTCACAGATAACATTTAATCGAGGTTGAACATTTCTTGTCAATAACTTCATTTCTTTGAACACTTCGTAATCCCTTCCATTCTTTTGATAATGCTCTATTCTGATACCGCAATCTTGTATGTATGGTGTTTGTCATTTCCTGTGTTGTTTCTTATTTGTCGAGTTAAAGATTTTTACGTTATCCTGCTGTTATCGGTTTCACCGCCTTTCTGTTTCACTTCTTTTTTTTTCCCATTAATTCTAACGTGCCTGTTGTAATCCATGGCTTATGTTGCTTTTTCTTGGTAGGAATTAAATATGTGGCTGCAGGTATCGAGATACCTTTACAACACCACGAGAAAATTGCTAGGACAATATAGTCAACCAAGTAGACTTATCAAAAATAGTAAAGGAAAAGTTCTTGTCAACATTAAAGATCAAATGAACAGATGGGTTGAATATTATAAGGATCTTCAAAATAAACCGTTTCCAAGCGACGCTCCTAATTCAGCAGAATTGGAGCTGAATATCTATTGTGAATAACCATCTAAAGTAGAAATTAGAAACGCTATCACACTACTAGGAGATGGGAAAGCTGCTGAATCAGATGGTATCCCAGCATAAGCTATTAAATCAAATGTAGACACTTCAACTGAACTGATACACACATTACTAGGTAAAGTACGGGATACCGAAGAAATATGAACAGACTGGACAGAGGATATCTGGTGAAGTTGCCTAAGAAAGGGGACTTACAGGAGTGTGAAAACTATAGAGGGATATGATATTTTCAGTGCCTGGCTTGTTTGATGTTATGTTACAACATAAGATGCTATTAAGGGTACAGTTATTCATGAGGGGAAACTGACAGATGCATTTGAAATATAAACATTGGAATGAGATGGTTAGGGATGAATGAATGAGAATTATATATTGATAATAAAGTAATGGTTTTCCTATTAATACCGTTAAAGCCGCCTATATTGGTGACACAGGAATTGCACAGGGGCTAGTACTTTTGCCAGCCTATAGAATGGGCATGTTTTCGAGTTACTTTACAGTTTTAATAAACGTGTGCTACCAGGTCGACCCACCCTAAAATGAGTTTCAGGAAATGGCATTGGAAATGAGAGCGGTCGACGCGATTTTGAATACATGACCCATCGTGTGCTGATCCATCTTTAAATATCCTGGGCTAGAACCATATACCTAATATATAGACGCATAAAACGACCGTTTACTTACTGGGTATTGAATGGATGCATTCATTTGATTGTGAAGAATGTACTGACTTGACGCTGGTGATCAGCATTATGAACAACATACTGTAAACCTACTGAATGCGGTGGTTAACAATGTTGGAAGTGAACATTTCTCTCGGCAAACTTGAGTATGGGCCACAACACACGATAGAAGCTCCATTGATAAGTGACGCCTTTGTGCTGATTTTCCAATGGCTGATGCTTAGTGTTGTGTGCCAGGTAATCGACGTGTTGGGAACTGTGACCAACATTATCAACATCATCTGTTTTGTGAAGCAAGGTTTTAAGGACCCTGTCAACGTCAGTCTTCTAGGTAAATGTGATAAAACCAGATTTAAATGACCTTCTTGTTTAATGTCTGTACTTTGAGTGACAATTTTACGTCTTTATATATACATTTATGTATGCATAACGTCAGACAGACACACGGATAGACAACTGGACAGACACACATATATAGACAGACATGCAGACAGACACACATATATAGACAGACATGCAGACATACACACATTTATACAACCAGTGAGACAGACAGACGGGCGGACGGATTGCTAGAAGGCTCTTTAGTTAACTGGCTGGATGTATAGATGGAAGGCGAGATGGGCGGATACTAGTAGATCTTAATTTTGTAAATCGTGAACAGTGATTTGTAAATCTTGAACAGTATAATTTCTAGAGCTTGGTGCCTTGTAAATCTTAAACAGTATTCTAAAGCTTGGTTCCTTGTAAATCTTTAGCTGTATTCTAGAGCTTGGTGCCTTGTAAATCTTGAACAGTATTCTAGAGCTTGGTGCCTTGTAAATCTTTAGCTGTACTCTAGAGCTTGATGCCTTGTAAATCTTTAGCTGTATTCTAGAGCTTGGTGCCTTGTAAATCGTGAGCTGTGTTCTAGAGCTTGGTGCCTTGTAAATCTTAAACAGTATTCTAGAGCTTGGTGCCTTGTAAATCTTAAACAGTATTCTAGAGCTTGGTGCCTTGTAAATCTTAAACAGTATTCTAGAGCTTGGTGCCTTGTAAATCTTTAGCTGTACTCTAGAGCTTGATGCCTTGTAAATCTTTAGCTGTACTCTAGAGCTTGGTGCCTTGTAAATCTTGAGCTGTGTTCTAGAGATTGGTGCCTTGTAAATCTTAAACAGTATTCTAGAGCTTGGTGCCTTGTAAATCTTAAACAGTATTCTAGAGCTTGGTGCCTTGTAAATCTTTAGCTGTACTCTAGAGCATGATGCTTTGTAAATCTTTAGCTGTATTCTAGAGCTTGTTGCCTTGTAAATCTTGAACAGGATTCTAAAGCTTGGTTCCTTGTAAATCTGTAGTTGTATTCTAGAGCTTGGTGCCTTGTAAATCTTGAACAGTATTCTAGAGCTTGGTGCCTTAAAAATCTTAAACAGTATTCTAGAGCTTGGTGCCTTGTAAATCTTTAGCTGTCCTCTAGAGCTTGATGCCTTGTAAATCTTTAGCTGTATTCTAGAGCTTGGTGCCTTGTAAATCTTGAGCTGTGTTCTAGAGCTTGGTGCCTTGTAAATCTTAAACAGTATTCTAGAACTTGGTGCCTTGTAAATCTTGAACAGTATTCTAGAGCTTGGTGCCTTGTAAATCTTAAACAGTATTCTAGAGCTTGGTGCCTTGTAAATCTTAAACAGTATTCTAGAGCTTGGTGCCTTGTAAATCTTTAGCTGTACTCTAGAGCTTGGTGCCTTGTAAATCTTTAGCTGTATTCTAGAGCTTGGTACCTTGTAAATCTTGAGCTGTGTTCTAAAGCCTTGTAAATCTTTAGCTGTATTCTAGAGCTTGGTGCCTTGTAAATCTTTAGCTGTATTCTAGAGCTTGGTGCCTTGTAAATCTTGAGCTGTATTCTAAAGCTCGGTGCCTTGTAAATCTTTAGCTGTATTCTAGAGCTTGGTGCCTTGTAAATCTTTAGCTGTATTCTAGAGCTTGGTGCCTTGTAAATCCTTAGCTGTATTCTAGAGCTTGGTGCCTTGTAAATCTTGAGCTGTATTCTAAAGCTTGGTGCCTTGTAAATCTTTAGCTGTATTCTAGAGCTTGGTGCCTTGTAAATCTTGAGCTGTATTCTAAAGCTTGGTGCCTTGTAAATCTTTAGCTGTATTCTAAAGCTTGGTGCCTTGTAAATCTTGAACAGTATTCTAGAGCTTGGTACCTTGTAAATCTTGGGCTGTATATTCTAGAGCTTGATGCCTTGTAAATCTTGAGCTGTATTCTAGAGCATGATGCACCGTTGACGATATTCATCCATGCCACTATATCAGTCAATTCAGTATCATTTCTCTCCGCCTTTTTCTACCTCTTCTACTACATTATATTTCAGTCGTCACTATGTTTTCCAGTGCCTTTCTTCGCATTATATTTGTAAAGAATTCAATCTGTCTCTTTCTTATAGCTGTATATACTGTGTGACTTTCATTGTCAAATACCTCGGCAACCACGGGGCTAGATATATTGGCTGCCGCAGCCACCAAGACAGTAATGATGCGCCGAATCTAGCAGTAAAATCAAACCTACCTTATAAAGAGGCCAGGAAGCAATACGAGGCGACTACCCGTCTAACGAAAACAGACAAAACACAACTGGAGGACCAGCTGAAGAACCTCAAGTCAAAAGTGATTAACATGGAGGAAAGAAGTGACCAGGCGCAAGAAACACAATAGCCATTCAGAAAATCACGGCCAAATGAAGCTTGCCCAGCAGAAGATCGAACGGGGTGGGCTTGAACTGCTGTAACCAAGGTGGCAACGGATGAGACACTGACACAATTGAAAAAGAAAGAGCACATATGGAAGTACTCAAGGTAAATATGAAGAATAAAACAGTCCCACCAGACAACACTACCGTGAGTCCAAAGCAGAAGAGGGAGTATCAGAAGAGGAGAAAGAAAAAAAAAAAGTGGAAACGAAAACGACAAAGGACGTACTGTGACCAAGAAAGGAGACTACACTATACCAAGAACAAGAGTCCAAGATACAAGATTGAAAGAGGTTATATACCACGAAGATTCAACAGAGCAAGCCACGAGAGAGATTGATGGAGCCATCAACTTCTCGACTATAGTGAATAACTCCCTGTAAACAGAACACCATGGGACGCAGAGGTGTTTCCAAGGCACCAGGGCCGGGTTATATACTGACCAAGACCTATTGACGCGTCCTCGCCGAGCGTCCTGGGCAACAGGTCCCTTCGGGGTCCTGGCTGAAGTCAATAGGATCGCCGATTCCTCCGAAGTCGGAGAGTGTCTGCCTGTATGGCGAGGAACCACCAGTCTGCACACCAATAAGCCAGACATGGGACAACGGATACTCACGCAAACCTCAGGTCCTGTATGACATCACACTGATGTTGGACAACAGGATGCCTTCATCCGACATACAGGACTTTGCGTTGGAGCTCAAGCCAATGAACACAAGCAAGCAAGCAAGCAACAGAACACCATGAAACGGGGCGGGAACCTAACAACGCCAGGACTTACATACGCCAGCCTCACCAGACATGAGTACAGCGAAAAAGAGCAAATTAACACCAAGACGGAAGCGCCTAGAAATTAGGAAGCGAATCATGCAGCTCTATTTCCACAAACAGAATAAGAAACACCATAAGGACCCCAGTTATAACACGTCAATAAACTGACAGTTGAAAGGCCCTGAAAATCAGCCAGCTGATGTCTTCCGGGCAAACGTTGTTAATTACTCTGGCAGTCAAAACTTAAGCAACATTCATCTCAAAAGTGACATTTTCGTTTCCTTCAAGCTCTTTCTAATTTGTTCTTTCGCATTCCATGATTCCTTGCTGGTCATTCCAAATCAAGCAGCGTGACCAAACGTAATTATTGTCTCATTGTACATTGCTTGATCGTTACATTCATCCATGACGTGTCTTCCATGCACAGGCTTAGCTATTTCTGACATTGGCTGCTTGTCAACGCTGATCTTGACTAACATCTGCTACACTCCGGCATTCGCGACAGCAGACTTACCGTTCGACTGCGTGGAGCTGCAGTCCCTGGCCAGTGGCTGGCCCAACATAGCCTTCACCAGAATCACTTGCTGGATCACCGCCTTCATCACGCTGGAGAGATGTCTGTGTATAGCACTGCCGCTACAGGTTGTTGTCTCTTGGTGTTGTCTTGTCAAAGTTGTTTCACTTCCTTGTCTTCAAGACTACAGGTTATGTTGCTGTCTTTTAGTGTTGTCATCGCACATATCTTTTGCCTTGATTCATTGTCTCCAAGATTAACTGTTCAGGTTGTTCTCGTGTTTTCTTGTCAAAAGTGTTTCCGTTGATAGTTTGTCTTCAATACTAAATGATTAGATTGCTGTCTGTTGGTCTTGTTTTGGCAAAGTTATTTCCCTTGATTCTTTGTCTCCAAATAATAAATACTTTGGTTTCGGTCTGTTATAGGCTGTCGTGTCAAAGATATTTTACTTGATTCATTTTCTCCAATAAAAAATAATCACCCTACTTTATTATTGTTTTGTCTTGTTAAAAATATATCACCCGATTCGTTGTCTCCATTACTGAATGTTCAGGTTGCTGTCTCTTGGTGTTTATATTTTCACATAATTCATTGTTTCCCATATTAAATGTTCGGAGAGCAGCGGTAGCACAGTGAATACCGTGAGGGCCCGGTGGGCATACGTTCAAGCCTCGATCGAGGAGGGTATGTCTCATAGGTGGACTCACATTCCCTATACTATCTCAGAATTGTTCATGGCCTGGAATGTTTCACTTGTCTTTACTAATTGGCATTCGGTTAAACCAGGGGTCACTAAACTACGGCCCGCGGGCCGGATCCGGCCCGCGACGTCATTTCATCCGGCCCGCCGACGGTACTCGAACTTGCTTGATATAACGTATGAAACACGAGACGTTATTATACAGTTTAAATGTAAATATTATGCTTAGAATAATAGGAGATCTTCACACATGCGGAGACCTCCTGGCTGCTCTAGACTGTTTATTTAGGCGGCCTTATTTATATATTTTGCAAACCTTATTATGAGATATATATTCTATTACCAAATAAAGCAGCCTGTCGCGGCTCTACAAGAGTATGGAGTAGCATATCCCATGATACCCTGGTAAAAATGCATAGGATGCTGGGATGTTGTGTTGGCGTGCCTATAAGAGCCCAGTCACGCCATGAGAACAACTGAGGCCGAAGAGATGCTGATGTCTAATTTTCAGCAGAGGGTTTGAGCTCATCCCTCTGAGACACTACCAAGCAGATGGGCGAACGTGCCCCAAGCATGGCCGAGCGTGCCCACTGTTTTTCCAACCACAGTTGAGAGGGCAGACAGGCCCTGTGAAGATCCAGAAGATCCAAGAGAAGCTTGATTGTGGATTGACGACTATCTGCTATGGGGTGAGTTTTGAATGAACCTTCATAGTTTAAATAGGAATATAGGAATAGAATAGCTATTTCTGTACCCGAGAACAATAATGTAGGGGTATATGCCTGGGAAGAGAGGAAGAGGAAGGCCAAAGAGAAGATGGGTGCAGGATGTGGCGGATGATCTCCAGATGGGTGTATCTGAAGCGGGACATCTTGCTTATGATCGAGAGGTTTTCCGGAAGGTTGTTATGAGAGCGAGGTTCTGAAAAGGACATGCTACTGAATGAATGACCTTTGTTCCATCTTGTTGTCTGATAATTGCTTGTGTTGTGTATCAGACTACAGTTACAGTGCTGTGATGGCAGATCACTGGTACTGTGTTGGATGACTAACCATGCTATGATGGAAGATCACTGGCACTGTGAAGGATGATCATGTGTATGCTTATTCATGGGGATGCCTATATGGTCAATGCATCTAATCATGAATTTTATTTATTAGGGCATTGGCATTATTAATCAGATGTTGTATCTTTTCAGTTACATTATTCTGATTCCCTGTACACGGACCTGAATTTCTTCTGATATTTCTAAATCTTTTCTTTTCTTGTTAGCCGTAGAAATAGAAAGAGATTCTCTATGTCTTCTTACTCCGCTCTTCTTCTACGGCCCATGAGCAGTCGGCTTTGTGCTATTATCTCTATCATCTCTGTGCGGTTACACGAAGGTACCTATAAGCTGTATATGTATTTTTGTTGAGACGTAGCTTCACCAGTGACCCCTAGTCCTCTGCTTTTCTGTGTTTCAGTAGGATTTTAATTATGTTTATAATTTAATGTCTCTTTTTTTATTTTCAGATCCAGTGTACTTCACCCTTAATTATGGCTACTAGGAAAAGAAAAGTGGACGCCGAGTGTCGATTTTTCAATGAAGAATTGGGAATAAAGTACTTCTTTGTGGAAACAAAGGACCAGAAAACCAGTTGCGTAATATGCAGCGAAAGTGTTGTCGTTTTGAAAGAGTACAATCTTCGGCGTCACTACGAAACAAAACATCTATCAACATATTACAAGTTTTCTGGAAAGTTACGCTCTGGGAAATATGAGTTCATTAAACGTGGTTGTAAAACAAAGAAATCTCTTCACGAGAAAATTTGCTGAAAATGCATCTGTCACTCGTACAAGTTTCAAAACAGTGCATAAGATGGCAGAACGTGGAAAGCCATCTACTGATGGCAACTTCATCAAAGAGTGTATGATCGAAGCAGCAAATGACTTGTGTCCTGAGAAAGCCGATATGTTTGGAACTATCAGCCTTTCGGCAAGTTCAGTTGTGCGGAGAACAGAAGAACTTGGAGAGAACATAGTGCTACAGATATGCGAGAAAGCTAGGAACTTGTGGTATTCTCTGGCGCTAGATGAGTCTACTGACCTCTCGAGTACGTCACAAGTTCTCCTGTTCATTCGTAGTGTCAATTTGGACTTTTAGGTAACGGAAGAGTTGGGGTCCGTTTGCAGCATGCATGGAACAACAACTGGGAAAGACATTTTCGTGGAAGTGCAAACAATTTTGCAAGACTATAACCTTCAGTGGAATCAGCTTCGAAGTGTTACAGTTGATGGAGGAAAAAAACATGGCTGGAGTGAGGAAGGGTCTGGTGGGGCAGATCAGGACTCAGTTGGAAGATTTGCACATTCCGGGCGCTCTGTTCATACACTGCATCATACATCAGCAAGTACTCTGTGGGAAGACTTAGATATTGAGTGTGTATTGAAACCAGTCGTTTCTGCTGTGAACTTCATTTGGGAACATGCACTCAAGCACCGTCAGTTCCAGGTTTTTCTTGAAGAAATTGATTCTGACTTATTTGACTTGCCTTATCACATATCAGTAAGGTGGCTCAGCTGCGGTAAAGTCCTGCTTCGTTTTTACAAGCTCCGAAACGAAATAGATGTTTTCCTCACTGAAAAAGATAGAGCTGATTCACAGCTGTCAGATCCTACCTGGCTGTCAAAGTTGTCATTTTTGGTGGATATGAATGAACTGAACTTGAAACTTCAGGGAAAGGTTTACCTCGTCTGTGATCTCTACAGAACCATCAAAGGATTTCGGAGAAAGCTGTCATTGTTGGAAGCACAACTGGAAGGAGAAAACGTTCCTCATTTTCACTGTTTCAAAGAGTTTGGAGAGATTTTCAGATCTTGACAAAATTGAGAGTGACATTCTTCTGTTCCAGAATCCGTTTGATTGTAACCTTG
This sequence comes from Cepaea hortensis, assembly GCA_963921405.1. NCBI lineage: Eukaryota > Metazoa > Mollusca > Gastropoda > Stylommatophora > Helicidae > Cepaea > Cepaea hortensis. Next base: position 67,282,672 of record OY992894.1, on the reverse strand, counting down.
ATGATGTGCCAGTTGAACTACAGTTGGACTCGCTCATTTATTCGCAAGCAAATGACTTGTTGAAAGAGAAGCACAGAGAAGGAAAACTTCTTGAATTGTACCGCTGCTTACCTGATGTTGAGTCTCCGAAACTTAAGAAATTTGCCCCTATTATGGCATCAGTGTTTGGAACAACTTATGTCTGTGAGAAAACATTTTCAAAAATGAAGTCTGTGAAGTCACCACATCGAACGAGATTGACTGATGAACATTTGAAAGCAATTCTCTTGATTGGATGCAGCAATTCCAAACCAAACATTGATGGTATTTTGAAAGCAACACGTCAGTTTCACAAATCTCCTTAACCTCTTTTGCTGCTTAGTTTGTGAGATTCGGATATGTGCACATTAGGTCTGATGTAACTATCTTTTTGCTACCGTCGCCTTCTTTGTTAACTTTGTTTAGTAAATAAATATGTTGGTTATCTTTGGTTTTTGTGCATTGCACACCCTTCCCATGATTAACTTAGTTTTTCGTCTTTTTTTCATGAGCTTTCGTTCTAGCTTGCAATTATTGTTAAAGTTAGTTGCATATCCTTTACAGTACGTTTGCAGTCAACACCAGAATTGTTTGCTGTTGTTGATGTTTTGGCAAGTTTACGTTTAGTAGTTTACCATTGCTTTCTGAACGACAGGCACCCACAACATAGCGTAAAAACCAGCGCAACGTTGTCTGCTGCCAAATCGCGCGCAGCTGTGTTTCGAACGAGGGTATACGGGATTACAAACCGGCGCAAGTATTGTACAGAATGACCATCCGGCCCGCGCTCGTCATTTTCTCAGCTAATCCGGCCCGCCGTGAAAAAAGTTTGGTGACCCCTGGGTTAAACGAAGCTCCGGAGACCGAGTATTCACATATTTATTTAAGGTCTAGGTTACATTTCCTCACTCTAGTGAGACAGTATGCTTTCATTGTCTCTAGGCGCCTGAGTTTACTGGAAAGCATTAACTGGGATATTTTTGGTTCGACAAAGAGTTCACCGACCAGTAAGTTCAAAATTAGTGAGTGGTCGGGCAATGACTCTAGTGCAGCCCGCTGACCGACGGTTTACCTTTAGTTGTTAGTGAAATGAGAAATTCAGGAAACATGAAGCCAAACTTAGCATAGGCTTTGTCGGGAACTGTCAGTTTGGGCAAGAAATACAACGGAGGGGCAGATTTATAGCAGTGGGAACGTGCTTGAGCTGGGAAATCTAATTTAAAGAGCATGAACTCAAACAAGGACGATAAACTCAGGACCATGAACTTCAGAGACAATGTAGATTTGGGTTAATGATATGATAGTAGTATGCAAATTAAGCAGGGTACGCGAGGTACTGATTGGAGGGCAAGGGACAGCAATGTCACGTGATGCCAGAAAGAACCGCCAAATTAAGCGGTATATATATACGCGGGACAGAGAAGCATTTGGAGAAGATAAGCGAGTTCTAGACAGCCGAGTGCAGATACTCGAAGGGCTGTTGAAACCAAGAGGGCTGTGGAATTTATGATCGGGCAGATACGCCCGAGGACCAGAGCAAAACACGGACTTGAGTGTTGGAAGAAAGTGCCGCCCAAAATAATATATTGATTGCTACGAAGGACCAACGTCTAAATAGCTAAAGGAACAGCTCTTGGGTCGCAATGGATGGCTAAAAGTCGAACACGACGTACATTAGCCAGAGAAAGACGAGGTAGTCGGAACCACACAGCAGACTTAAAAGTCAGATAGGACGGAAAGGTCAAGTGGGATCCACGGCAAGCGAGTAATTGGACAGAGACAAAGGAAACCCACTGGACAGGACTCCTACGTAAGTTGGTTAATTTTAATTAGAAATCTATTAGTCTGTAGTCGGGCGTGGGTAATGGTACTTAGGTTTAGGAAGCGTTGGCAAACTACAACTGACAGATAACGGGATTGACTGAGACGTTCTATAAGGAGGTAAAGGATACGTAACTAACTATTCAACCAAAATTCGCAGTGACTAGTTACGGAATAGGAATATGAGCGCCGAGACCGTACAAATGGTAATTATGTGCGAACGTTATTAGCGGCATCAAAAGTCCCCGGATTATTTCTCAATCAAAATGTAAACACGGCGAGTACGAGACGCGACCACTAGGTCAAGCCATTCAATGAGGCCAGGTGAATACAGCGGATGAATGGACCGCGCTTGGAGCAAAGCCTGCAGATGAAAGAATGTGCTTGTATTGTTGCCGGCCCGGCAGAGTTTAATCGGGGTCAGACTGCGGCGGAGAAAATAGAGCATACAACTGGTTAGCAGTACAACCTAAAAGTAGCGGGTTCGGACCTTCATGGAGAATCGGGGGTAAAAGGCTTAAATGGCTTTAATACTACAAGGCGAGATAGGGAAATAGAGAGCGGTGAATAGATACAACTGGACGAGCACTAAGTGAGCTGAAGGGGACAGGAATGCCTTTGGATATAAACGTTACAGACAGATTGGGGGGATATATCCTGGGTAGAGAAAAGGAAACGTGCGTCCATACTTCAAGAGCTGAATATTGGAGGAGATTGGCTTATAAAGACGACAAACTATACTGCGGGGATGGATGAAGAGGCACGTTTATCAATTATCATAACTAGGGTGTTGTTAGGCGTGATATTAATCTATGTTGTCAACTTGGGTTTGTGTTAATAGTTGTGTGGGTTTATGTAGTCCATGTTGACGACCCATAATGATGGGTAATCATGAGTGGACTTATGTACTGCAAAAGATTATAATGATTGTAGGAGTTTTAGTGTGAAAGAGCATTTCATATATGTGATTGGTGGGCAGTACCGGTGTCCCATCTTGTTGTCTTATAATTACTGTTGGGGTACCAAACTGCAATGATATTGTTAATGATGTAGAGTTATGTTGTTAATGATAATGGCTAGGATATACGCAAGGATGATGACGTTATGGGAGTTGGAGTCACTAGGGGACACAGGTTATTATTGATCGATTGCTATGTTTATGATGTGTTGATTGTTTTGTGATTAATGACAAGGGGAATTTATGTTGTTGAGAATGAATATACACATGCTATTGAGGACGACGATGGCGCCAATGACAATGAGACATGGCCCTAGTACATGTCACTGGCGTATTGTGTTGTCGGCCTCGGGGACAAAAGTGTTGTTGTTGGGGTTTACCTGATGTAGTTGTTGAAATGTGACGACCAGTTATCAGCTGTTGTGTTATGTGTCTGGCGCGGGGAAACCCGGCCAGTGTGGGCAAGCGGATCGGGAGTTGTTGTTGAGGGTTGTCCCACTGCCGAATTATATGTGTCTGTCCACTGTGGAAAGACTGTCAGTTTCGGCGTGGATATTGTAATAAGGTCACATAATTATTACACATGTTGAAGTGTTTGGGGATTTATGGGTTGATGTTGGCATCAGGGAACACTGGTTGGTGGTGTACGACCGCCCAGGCAGTGATGGAATATCACTGACCCGATGTCAATACACATAGCTGAAGACAAGGGTGAGCAGTAGGTTGATGACACCCGATGATGCTGTTCACATAGTCAAGGGTGTCTTTTTGTTCAATTTTCAGGTTGTCGCTTGATCGATTGCCTGGGTAAACTAGTGGGCGGTCATTTGACGGTGGAAGTTGGTTGTGTGCATCCTTAGTAGATTTATATACTTTCTTGTCAGACTTGCATACTTTATTATTATATTCTCCTGATTGATATGTGACTAGCTATTGGTTTAATTGCGTGCAATTCCTTAGTTTGATGGTATTACCTCGATGCTAGTTACCTGACAGCATTCTTCCATAATTGTTTGAATGATTACCGCACGACACTTTGTATACTTTGTAATGTCTTTTGAGAAGCAAATAAACTTGGGTCAGTGTTAGCTTATTCTTATGAGTGCCTGTACTATTGTCGGTTAGGATAGTGTTGTATTCGTGACCTGCATACCTGTATACTTGTGAGGTTGGTAGATAAAACCAAGGGTAATCACAATTCAGTGGTTATCTCTACAACCGGAAGACGGACAATCTTTATCTTTCAATCCTTTATTCTCTCCTCCTCCACTTCTCTCTCTCATCTCTCATCTTCGTGCTATCACACTAGGATAAGGCTTCTGCTCTCCTGTTTGCGCTCCTCCGATATAAATGGGCTGTAGTTATGTCTTGTAATTTGTGTGTGTGTGTGTGTGTGTGTGTCTATATATATATATATATATATATATATATATATATATATATATATATATATATATATATATATATAGATTCATTCCAATGATTAGTGTCCTCTTCAGGACTCATGTGAAATTATCTATAATTTACACTGTATTTTGCAAGCCATCTTTCAATGTGTGTAGAACTATGTCTAATTTCGAGAGGAACAATTACTATTATCTTTATGGTCAATAAATAACACTTGATCCCAGTCTACCCAGATGCACCTTGTGTCAGCAATGACTCTAGCTTTATAACTCAGGTCTGAGAATCGGCGTATGAATCAGACTTATTTTGTTGGTGGCCGCTCCAGACATTTAGACATTTAGATACTGGTACACCAGTGTGGAAATCAACGGTAGATTTAGATAAATAAAAAATTATACAATTTTGAGAACAAATGTCTTACTGCACAGATTTCAGAACCAATACGCAAATAAGACAAGAGACTAAGCAAGACATTGTATCCAATTTTATAAGATAACGCCGTTGGAACTACATCGGCCATGTACTCAGAATGGACAAGACAAGACTCCCCAACCAAGCCCTCTTATAGTCACCAGTAAGGAAAAGAAAACGGGGAAGACCAAGAAAGACCCTACGTAGAACCATCATCAGAGAAGGCTCATTCAACGGCCAAGTGAATATCCAGAATCTACAACAGGTATCAGCGAACCGCCAGACTTGGAGAACCATGACTTCTGCCCTATGAGCCGCTTTAGGCTCAAGAGGAAGGATTAACTAACTAGCACCAGTGTTGATACTTCATTACTGTCGAAAATTTACCTAGTCTGTTGAAATAATGTACACAAACCAACAGATACATATCCATATATCCGTTATCCGTGTATCTTGTATCAAGTATGATTGTTTAAAATTCGGATATATATTCCATTGTTCTTGTTAAATTTAGTATTTCTATAATTTGCCACAAAGTTATTCTTCTGCTTTCGTCCATCTCCCAATGGTGCATAGCCTTTCAACCAATTTACACCAGACTCTTTTCAGACTGATTCATTATCGTTTGGACTATGCAGCTAGGTTTTCCAGGTAATAAAAGGGCGTGCTAGTGTATTCGTTATAAGGTTATGCTGGCAATAACTACGCGATCGGACAAAAGGTTGGTGCCTCTCGCCGTTTGCGACTGGAGGGGAAAATCTGACTACCTGTTCCTCGCTGCTGACAGGTCTAGCAAACGGATTGTGCTATCACTTCACATACAGCAGGTTCCTGTTACGACAGTGGCTTGTTGTTGTTAGTTTTTATCATTGAAACAGCTAGTCTCAGGCCAACCTCTCTTATAAAAGCATGGCTGTTTAATAACATTGCATCCATTGTGAGCACCGGTAACACGGGCGAGACCCTTAATCAAACAACAATAATTATTGATGTGTTGGACAACTGCACGAATTCTGCATCTTCTCTCTATATACATCATGCCCCAATGACGCTAGTGAGACTGTTTTCTTGGACACAAGTTCAAAGCACTGATGCCACTCATTGATCTGTGCAGGTCAGAGCATATATTTACTGTTAACACCAGTTTACCATGTATTCTCCAGGTAAAAAATCTGATTACAACAAAGCGGGTCTCCGTGCTCATCGTGTCCATTTTCACGGTTCTCATGGGAAGCATGGCGCCTGTGTACATGTTCAACACACCCGGCATGAAGTTCTTCCCACAGAGAAACAGAACGCTGCTGGGGATTGTATACCCGGCCAACAGAGAACAATCGGAGATGATCTTCTACACGGTCAACAACGTCTGTGTTCCTTTCTGTGCCTTTGTTGTTATAATTATCTGTACTGTTTTACTGGTATTTAAGCTACACAAAAACATGAAATGGAGACAAGCGTCAGCAGTCACACAAGTAGAGGTTTTAAATAGAAACCAAAAGGTAGGGAAAATGGTTGTAATTATTTCTTCGCTGTTCATCGCATGTTTCGTTCCTGTGGCCGTACTGTTCATAGCCATGTCGCTAGAACCTGGACTATCACGGGATGGGAAATATCGAAACATGCTGATCGTGTTTGGAGGTCTGGTACTCGTGTTTCAATCAATCAACTCTGCGTCTAATATTTTTATCTACTATCATATGAGTAGCAGATACAAAATAGTATTCCGCCAGATATTTGGCATGGACAGAGCGAAGTGAGTAGGCACACATATTTGATATTTGTTTTATAGTATTTTTAGTTACGTGTATTTGTTTTTTATGTGTGTAGTCAAAGATAAATTAACGTTGTCAAAGTTGTTTTGCTACCGAAGATGAATACAATCAACACAACCATGTGCGTGTTTAATCGCTAAAGAAGCCTCAGTTATTTTAACCAGTAATCCTAAATTCAAAAGTTTAAAACATTTCTCAGTATTGCGTTCATGAACTTGTACTGTAGTCATGTATGCTGCAATATCTACAAGGAGATTTGCAAGTCAGTTTCTCAGTTCAGGTTAGAGCAGCCGTTATACATTGCCTCTGTCTGGGGTTTAAAGTATGGCTAGCGTAAATAGTTACCATCATTCCAGTTTCAAACCCCAGCAATTGTGAGGACACCACACATTTACCTAATGTAAAACATTTATTGTAAAATTGTAAAGACCAATATGTCATGTGTGTGTGTGTGTGTGTGTGTGCGCGCGCGCGCGTGTGTTATGAGTGTGTGTGTGTATGTGTGTGTGTGTTTGTTTGTGTGTGTGTGTGTGTGTTGTAACGGCTTCCGTTTATACTACCTTATGAAATATGTAAGTAATATTTAGTAACTGGACTATGAAGACAGTATCCACTTGTATGTTTTGAAATGTTTGTTAGTCTAAAAAGTTGCATGTCCTTTGCAGAATGTTGCAATCAACCTTAACTCCGGGTTGATTTACCAGGCAACATTAAGTTCTGTGTTTGCATTGCCGATCTCTCTGGCCGAGGGGTTACAACACTTTCTCTCCGTAATCGCGTTTATCACGCAGAGTCTCGTAGCGGGCGAGAGCTGGGAGCGGTTCTACCCCCTCTGGTGACTTGCGGGATAACTGAGCCGGCCGCTCAGAAAGCAATGGCAAACTACTCAGCGTAATCTTGCCAAGAAATCAACAGACAGCTAAAAGATGCTGCTGTTGACAGCGATGTCCTGTAAAGGATATGCGAATTTTAAAAAAAAAAAAGTTTGCATTTGCTTTCTGAACGCGAAGCCTCGTTTAAATCAAACAGACCGGTGTAGGGGATGGATTGCACCGGACGTGTAAATGTGAGGGATGTAATCCATTCGGCCACGTCGACATCTGTCTGCTAGTCTACCTCATTAAAAATGTAAATAAAAGTCAATAAATATATTATAAAGATAATACACACTTGTAAGTTATTTAATACATTCTTTTATTCTACCTCATCAAAAAATGTAATTGCTATTAAATACATTCTCATCTCATCTCATCGTGTTCCTCTTGTACCTTGCGGTGTCGAGGTGAAGTATAAACTTCGTGAGAGTGCCCGGTTATGGGCTTCGTATATCGACATTCCCATGGCTTGTGTTATTCCCTCCGTCCAACGTTTACGTGATCAGCCTCTTCCTCTGTTTCCATCTGGTCTGTACATCATTGCTTGTTGTGGTATACTGTTAGTTGGTAACCTACTTGCATGGCCAAACCATTTGACTTGTTGCCTTCTAATAAAATCTAGTGCTGCTATAACCCCCACTTTAGTCCTGATTTCTTCATTTCTGATCTTATCTCTTCTTACTTCTTAGTTTTTCTACATTATGATGATAATATCCACTTTCAAGTTTTTGTTATTCATTACCTTATCTTAAGTAACGTGTATAATAGTCAAGATATTTAATAATATTAGTGGTAGTAGGCCTCTTTCAGTCCTGTAGGACTATAGAGTTGTGCCGCTTGGGAGGTACCTGACAGCATCGCTGGTGACTATAGTACAATGCGAGAGTGACAATCTCTGTCAGGGCTTCCGCATCTGTTAGACGAGACAGGTCCCGCAGTAAGTGACTGCATTTTATGCATGTGCCTCCTATCCTCAGTTTGTTGGATCAAATGTCGCTCAAACAACACCAGTCTGTTTCGCACGTCTCTTCTCCAGGAACATCTGTATGTTGCAACTCTCTCCCATGTGTCTGGGATCATGCCGAGAATTTTGATATCTTGTTGAAACACATCCTTATATCGCATGTGGGTTCCTCCAGTTGGCCTCTTCCCTGTGGCTAGTTCTCCGTATAGGAGATCTTTGGGAATACGTTCATCCTTCATTCTAGATACATGACACAGCCACCGGAGGCGTCTCTGCTTGAGGAGAAAGTGCACTGTGGTAATATCCGCTCATTCAAGCACTTGTTTGTTTGTTATATGGTCTTTCCAAGATATGCTCAGGATACATCTCAGACGTCTCATGTGGGAGGAATTCAACTTTCTTTTCCTGTCGTGAGTACAAGATCCAGGATTCAGACCCATAGAGAAGTGTGCTAACAACACATGCTTTATATACGTGAACTTTTGTACGCTATGTTAGTTTATTGTTCTCCCAAACGCTGTTAGTTAGCATGGAAACCGTTGTGACTGCCTTTCCAATGTTTTCACCTCGCCAAGGTGGAGATTAAGTCCAGGTACGTCACGGGCATTATTGCAGCAGCTGTATTATCTGACTCCTTATTTCCCATGATCATTGGTACGAAATATGTATTCTTGGGGGTTCCCAAACAGCCCGCCCACAGGGGAGCATTAGCCAGTGGATCTAAAGGGAAGAAAGAAGAGGCAGAGACACTATGCGACAACTCAGTACTAAGGGAATTGCATACTGCCCAGAGGAAGGATACTACGTTGCATCCTTGCTACAGGAAGCTGCAAAGAAGTGCTGAGCCACCAAAACGGGGACAGTACTTTCTGAAGAATCGACTGCTCTATCGGAGAGCTGGAAGAGGAGACAACCTGCACGAGCAGTGGGTGGTTCTAGAGACCCACCGTCCTCACATTCTTCAGAGTGGACACACCATATCCGGGAATCGACATATGGGTGTCCGAGAGACATTGCAGGAAATTTCCGGCCATTATTGCTGGCCAGGTATGACCGGTGATGTACGCCGGTGGGTTAAGTCGTGTTCAGAGTGCCAGAAAGCACCACCCAACAATCGGACTAAGAGTAAAATAGCTCTTAAGGTGGAAGACCAAGTGGAAGTATGGGGTCCAGAAGAGACTAATATACTCCAGGTAGGATGGGAAGGACCTTATCCTGTAGTAAAGGTTGTGTCCAAGAACATCTATGAAATCCGGATCAAGGGGGAACTGAAAAGTCTCCCTAGGCATCTCATCAAGAAATATGAGGAGAGATCCGAGGTCAAAGCTTCGCACCTTATGGTGATGGCAGCCATTGGGAAAAAGGTTACAGGTCCAGACGAAGACCAGAGATCGCCAGTACAACATAGGAGGGCATATGGGACAGTACGTGATAGGTCAGATTTACCCAACGAAGGGAGGAGGGAAATCACACGTCAGGGAAAGGACCAGAGTGAAATCTTCACTAGTAACCCAGTTCAGAAGGGGTGGGTAACGTCAGGAAAGGCGAGAAATACCCAGGACTCCAACCGAAGATTGGCTGACCAGATCCAATATCGTCCGAGATGGTCCTGGAAGCGAAAGTCCAGGAGGATTGGGGAAAACGATTCGGTCCAACTAGGACGATACCCCAAATCCCAGGATGAAAGGTCTGGGGAAACTAAGAGGATATGGAGACAGTGTTACAGTCAGGATGGGACGATCCGTCTGTATTGTGAGCCGTCGCTTACGCCAGTCGAAAGTAGGTCGACCGAACGTACAGGTGCGATTGCCAACACTAGTGTCTGTCATGAGTAGTATAATAGGATGTCAGTGAGATCGCCTACTGGATGAGGATGTGATTCATGTGAGGATCCAGTCATATCATCAACACTTGATGTTCATAGCTACTTCGCAGAAGCTCAACGCACGGTTGATGCGATGGTCGTTGTTGCTGCAGCCGTACAACTTCACAGTGGAGTACATCCGTGGTAAGGAGAATGTAGGACCTGATTCTCCAGAGGAAGAGGAATAGATTGGTGGATCATAGGAATCAAAACTACAGTGAGGAAGAGTCGACGCGGTCAACTCTGTTAAGAGGGGGCCAATGTCACGGGATACTGTGAGTTTAGTGATTCCCTGATAAACTAGAATAGTAAGATTAATTGCAATGTATGAGGATGGTTAACAATCGAGTACTTCAGTCTGAGATGAGGACAAATTGAAGATCATTGACCGAATGGTATAAAAATAGGATACAGTGTGAGGGGTCATTGACTGCCGATTTCAACGTACAAAACAACGCGGAGACATCGGGTTGGGGAACACACGAAGACGTTGATCAAAGAGTTAGAACTCTTTGATGTACGATGAGTGAGGAACGCGGGACTCAACGGAGGAACGGGACGGAGCGCCAGGAATGAATACGTGATTTAACAGACTTTTGATGTGAAGGAAACGGCAACATACGATTGTTGATGTAGTGACATCAAAAGAGAACGGAGAATTGGACACTGAGTATAAATAGTTGTAAACTTGTTTTTGTAGTTAGTGTGTGCTCCCAAACTGGGCGGAGATTATCTATGTGTCCGTTATAAGAAAAGAGATATAAGTCCCTTATTGTTTAAAGGCGATGGGATATTAGCGCATCTGCGTTTGTGTATTTCAATTCATGGACTAACATAGATTATATAAGGTAATCTAGCCTTAGCGTAATAGTCTAGCATAGGGAACTAGGTGTTTGTGCTTGGCTTTTACCATTTCCTTCTTTTAGCTAATCGTTTAGACTTTAGTGGACTCATCTGTCTTATGTCAGAGTATCTTTCGGAAGCGTCTGAGTACGGCTGGAGAAAGGCCCTCACATAAGAAGTAGTATGAAGCAGACCCATATCACCTGATTTAATATATCTCCCACAGGTTTCACAAAAACGCCTGACATACTCAGAGAAGATTAAAGAGATTAACTTCACTTGTGCAGAGATACAGCACCTCATCTTAAGAAATAAGATTATAGAACGGTACTTCACTGGTGCAAAGATAACCAATCACATGTAGCAGAACTCTGTAATTCAAAAGTATCCAGGTTAATAAAGCGATGTAAAGGACGTTAAGTCTATAACGGCAAAGTGACATAAGCTAAATATGGGTGACTGGTTTAATCATATAAAAGAACCAGGGAGAACTTAAGAACAGTTGCCAGGCCTACCACATTGCTTATTAACTAACTGTAGACAGTGGTGATGTGTTTTCCGTGATGGATTTTAATATCTTCCAAGAAAGGGAAATATCCGGAATTCAAACTTATCATAATCGCAGGATTTTATAGTGAGAAAACATTGAACATTTTCTAAAGATTGGATTACGTCCAGACTCAGGAGGAACGGAGCATCCAGGGTGAGAGCTGTCAATATATGTGTGATGTCTGGTTACTTGGCCCGTATGCAGATGAGAGATGTGATACGGAGCATAGACATTCAGAGTCCTATCTTGCAATCACAATAGAAGACACTACAAAGTACATATACACATTCAATACATACAACTGACATAGTTTTCAGCAATAAGTATTTTATTAATTGTTGGAGGAAACTGTTGTCAGGGTATGTTATGAAGGAACAAGTGAGCTGTTACAAATGTTTCCTTCATGGTGTTAGTAGGTAGTGATTCTGGGCTAAGCAGTTGTACAGCCTCAGTTTGCTTACTTTCATCTTGCACTCTAGCAGTAGATCTTGTTACTACGTTCACACATTCAATGATATCAGATGATGATGGAACAATGTTATCAATGATGTCATGAGAACTTAGTGCTACATTAGCTACATTTACAATACAATCAATAGGTGGTGTGACATTTTCAATGACATTGGATGGTGATGTCATGGTATCATCAATACATAGAGATGTTATGTCATGAGGTTTATCATTCACCTCTGGTAAATTTCCAATAATTACATCACACACTGGGTTTGTTAATGCAGCGACCTTTACTTTCCCAGTGAGGAAAGGTGTTTCAATATCTGCCCAAGCTAATGGGTATCTCTCAATATTGCCTGAGAATGTTCTGCATGTTACGTGCCTGCCTGTATAGTCTGTAGGCCTTATGAACGTTCTTTTAAGGCCAATAAGTGAACTGCCTGTATCGCGAAGAACTGTAGCAGACTTGCCGTTCACATATCCGTGATGGACAATTATCTTGCCTTTTGAGTCTACTACCAAATTAGCTTCTTCATTGGCAATAGGGATGGTGTGACCGCATGTTAAAATACCATCTTCATAGAAGGTGTTACAAACAGCGCATTTATTTGCGCTAAATATGTCAAAAGCCTGTGCTGAGTTCACAGGGTGTTTCTCTGGCTGTTCTTCGTCTGACGACGAACCATCAAGCAAGGCGACATTTGCTTTGTTGTACATTTGTTTACCTTTACAATCTACTCGATGGTGTCCGTGCGCCTTACAGAGGAAACATTTACGTCGAGTTCTGAAAGATGTACGTTCATTATTTAGTCTGTTTACCATGTTTCGCAGGTAAGTCTGATAATCTGGGTGTTTATCGCACATTTCACCCGGATGATGTGAAAATTTACAGTGAATACAATGCTTAAACTTCTCAGAGGTAGGCCTTTGAGGTTTCTGCCTACTGTAGGGTTTGTCATAGTTAGCCGCTGCTACAAAGTTAATGTCAGTAGCTTCAGTGGCAAAACAATGTTTGTTGGCTGTGTAGTACGCCGAACCCCGTCTTTCAATCTCATCCACACTAGTGCATTCATTCTCTAACAAGAATTTAGAAAATGCTGAAGGAATAGATGATACAATTTTGTCTCTAATGATCAGATCTTCTAATTTCTGATAATTTTTGTCAATTTTAGCTGCTGAAGTCCATTTGGTGAATATATCTCGGACTAAGCAGAGGTAATCAGAGAACGTTTGAGTCGGTTTTGGGCTCAACTTACTGAATTGTTCTCTGTAACCTGCCTCGTCTAACATAAAATGTGCCATAATCTTAGATTTCAGATAATGGTAATCTTTTCTGAGGTCTTTGGGGATGGTTTCAATGACTTTAAGAGGTTCCCCTGACAAACTCCTCATGTAAACGATATTCCATTCAGACAGTGGAACTTGGTAATGTTCCATTAAAGTTTCAAAATTTTGGGTAAAGGCTGCGATGCAGTCACCCGAGGTATAATTACGTACAATACCTTGATATTTCTTGTACTGGTTTTCTTTCTCCAGTCTCTCAGATTTCTTAGACTCTTTGTTAATGGCAGTCTCAGTGTCAAGTTGTTTTATTTTCAACTGTAACTCCAGTTCTTCTCTCTTACTCTGAGCTGCTATTTCTGCCTTCTTAAGTTCACTATCTATCTCAGCTTGCTTTGTCGTTGCAGCCATCTCTGCCTGCTTTAATGCTCTTTCAGCCGCTCTTTCATCGCGTTCAGCAGTTTTCTCCTGTACTAGTAGGTATTCAGAGTATTTATTCTCACTCCATTTTGTCAATTCATCACCTGTCAAATGTAATTTTATCCCCATATCAATGAAATCAAATAATGAAGACATGATGAAAAATGTCAATGAAATACCAGCCACACAAAATATGTTATAAGTGGTTAGTAATAAACAATTTACAATTGATTTCTATTGACAACACGTGCCTCAAATTGCTTCCTTAAAGTATATAAAAAGAAAAATATACTTAAGTGCCCTTGGTGCGGTGAAGAATGGTTGGAAGTCGGGCTAGGAACTGTAGGGTCGTTACTTCGAGAACACAAATGACCTCTACGGCAAGGTTTCGGATGGTACGGAAAAACCTGCTTTATTTTGGAGGAAAATAAATTAGCGTCTATTTGTTGGTGTGTGCCTGCTTGTCACTAAGTGTTGATTAGGTTTGTATGGCGTTGAATGTAGTTGTAGGTCGTAAGTTTGTCTGTCAACAATTTTTTTTTTCCAAAACACAAGTCACTTTCTTTCCAAACTTTTTGCTTCCGACAACTCAATTCACAAAGACAATCTACAAGTATCTCAACACTCTACAACACTGATGACACATCACTTACATCAAGATGACATTCAGTAAGGACATAGACATCAAGTTTACAAGATGGCGACAAGGTCAAAATGGCGACAAGATCACAATGTCGACAAGGTCAAAACGGTGACAATGTTCACAAATCATAAATGTTTTATACGTTTACAAGAACAAACAATATGTATGCACTGTACGTTTACAAATAGTCTTGCACATGTTTAAACAATGTAGTTAATAATCAAAATGAGCCTTCCATGATCACAATACATGTACTATAAAGTTTGACAAAAATTTTACGTTCACAAACTCTAGTTTTAAATCGTTACTCACATAAACACGTTCATTTTAAAGCCGGACGAGTACCACCACGTCCACACTTGTCAGGATCTTAAACTTGGCTCGCTAACCTAACAGTGTGGGACAGTACAAGTACAACGTGATTTGACGTAAGACTCAACGACACACCGTTCTATGGATTTATTCACATATCAAATACAGAACGATGATCACAACACTATATACTCGATACTTCAACACACTTACATACAGCTCACAAGTCTCACTCAAGATGTCCAGACACTCGACTTTCAGTACAGATACCACACAACGCCTTTCTCTCTGCACACGTCTGTCCGAGTCGAAGTCCCAGGGCTGTCTGCCGCTAACTCGCAACTCGCCTCTCACCTCGGGTGACGTCACGAGGCATGCGTGCGTTTAGCGTCGTCCTTGCTTGACCGCTGGTCGCTTGTCAGCCAGCAGTCTTGCAGGCCGGTAACCACTATTCGCCTGGCGGCGTAACGAAGTTACTGCGTCCCTACTGGGAGCTAAGTCGCCTGGCGGGCGTAACGATGTCACTGCATCAACGTCTCCTTTCTGGACTCTGACAATATATATATATATATATATATATATATATATATATATATATATATATATATATATATATATATATATAGTGAGTAGAAGACAGAATGGAGGAGTGTAGACAAAAGTCTGTCAATAATTCCCAAGTAATAGGATCTTAAAGGTGTGCTTGTTGATTCCACTGTCCTCCAGGGACGACAAGCGACAGAATGCCATCTTTTCCTGGTGCCTTACCGGGTGTGAGAGTGTCTAGTGCTTCGCTGATATCTGTGAGGCACGGTTCGTTATCCAGGGCATGCATGGTGGGTTGTTGTCCAATGGCTTCCAGAGCTTCTTCTCCGGCAGCGATTTGAGTATAGCTATGAGTTGTGTTCTAGCCCGCGATCCATTTGTTTCGCTCGATCTTTTATGATTACCTCCTCTGTTGATCGTAAAGGGGCCATCTTGTTTTTTGATGGACAAACAGCTCGTTTGGTGCCCTCGTACCCTTATAATTCCAGTGTCTGCCCAAGTTTCAATTTGTGCAGAGAGCTGTAGACAGTACCTGTTCGCTCATTTTCTTGCGGTCTGCTGTACTCTATTTCTGGCCGTTCGCAGTGCCTGCAATGTTATCTCTGATGGTGGTGTTTTACAAGCTGAGATTGCGTGTCTCTATCTCCGGGACTGGGAGCAACTTTACGGAGTATGCTTTAAACCAGTCGGCTGACATTGTTTTCTTCTTGCCAAATGTTGATAGTGCTGTGTTATAGATGGTGTCACGCAAATGACTCCTCTCGGTGGCAGTTCCATTTGTGGGGCCAAGCAGAGCTTCCGCCATACCCTTGGTGAATTTCTTGACCTTCTCTTTGTTTTGGGTGCGCTGATGTCGATGCGTAGTCTTCCTTCTGTTCTGTTTCTGTGGGTTCTATTAGGCTTTATCTTCAGTTTGCTGGAAACGAGTGAATGATAGGTGTCGCGGTCAGCACTATGATAGATGCAAGTCAGCAGTACATTGCGGAGGTTGCTGTGCTTAGTGAGCACCAGCTCGAGTGGGTGCCAGTTCTTTGATCTGGGGTGACTCCATGACACCTTGTGTTGTGGTTTTATGTCGAAGAAGATGTTGGTCAGAAGATGTGTGGTCGGAGCACGATAATCTAGGCATAGTGTCAAAAAGTACATTCTCAACTCCTGTGTTGTGACTGATCGTGAAAGTGCAATCATGAAGTTCAAAGATGGCACATAATTGCCGCTGTTCTGTGTAGTAAGTCTAAGAGAACACGATGTATCCTACAAGCAAGGACAATAACATGAGAGCGGTCGATCTAGCGTCCAATGCTTGCACTCGACGTTGGGTACGCGAGGGAAAGAATGGCCACCAATCTCTCCGTGCTTTCTAGCCTAAGCAATGTGATAGACCAAGCTCTTCATGTGCTCGCATCAATTTCTTGCTACAGACCCTGCTTTGTTATCCCTTTAAAACAAACAACAACAACAAAATAATTATATTACAGTAACAGACTGGAGTAATTGTATCGGCTCATGATCAGACTGTGGAGCGAAGATTCTTCAATAAATGTCATAATTTTTATGTTTTAAAGTCTCGTCACGGCGAAAATAAAAGTGACGAGTAATTTGTCTCAATCGATGACATCGATGTTTCACTCACGGCACTGAATGACGACACTTATTATTTCTTGGAATAATCATCCAGAGATACATGCTCCATCTTTATTGGTCTTAACAATTAAAGATAATTTAGATCAGACAACCATCGTTTATACCTTCAGAAAATAAATGGGTTGCCTTTATAATGGCCAAATTATGAACCGAAGGCAAGTCAATTTATACAGCTTCAGTTTAAATTGTACTTATCAGACAATGGTGATCTGAATAAACGTCTATTTCTCTAAAATTCCTTAGGTCGAGCAGTGATGATATGCATTTCTTGTTGATTAGTACTCGTATATAAATTTGATTGTCTATTTTATGGTCAGGTGAAGACCATGCTACTTTGGGCATTCTTTTATGTGGAGAAACGCGTCAACCAGTATTACTGGTAACATCATTGGCACCTTTCCGTCTTGACAGACGATAGTTTGGTACATTGTGCTTCAAAAAGGCTTAATAACTACGATCCATGGCGGTGGCGAGTATGGCTGGTAAGGCCAATTCTTGCTGCAAATGTTTGCCCACAGTAGGTGCATGTGAAAACATAGTCATTTCCACCATTTTGCACCATCTTACGTCTCTCACGCTCTGTGTGTGCTTTATCTGCACTCATTTTCTCCTTTGTCTTTATTCCATTTCTGATAGTTGCCCTCCATGGAACACGTTCAGCGGCGACGTGCTCCCAATGTGCATTATCAATGCCTGTATCAATCATGTCCCGCTTACACACATCTTTGTATCGTAGTAGAGGCCGACCCTGAGATCTCCTACCCGTCTGTAATTCACCAAAAAAGATGTCCTTTGGTATTCTACCATCATCCATCCTCCTAACGTGTCCTATCCATCTAAGTCTACGAAGACTGAGCATGGAATACGCCGTCACACAACCTGATCTTTCCAATACTTCAGAATTTGTGATTTTGTCTTGCCACTTAATACCAAGTATTCCTCGCAGACACCGCATATGAAAGCTGTTTAAACGTTTCTCTTGGCGTGAGTAAGTTGTCCAGGTTTCACTGCCATAAAGAAGAGTACTAAGGACACAGGCTTGGTAGACGAAGACTTTTGTTTTGGCAGTAAGCTTCCTGTTCTCCCAGACTCTTTTAGCTAACATGTTCATTGTTGTTGCTGCCTTGCCAATCCTGATGTTGATTTCCTGATCGAGGGATAATTTGCTATTTACCTCTGATCCCAGATATGTAAAATGGTCTAATATCTCCAGTTCGGCGTCGTCAATAAAGATTGATGGTACACCATGTGCACCTTGTGACATAATCTGTCTTCTTTTTGTTAATTGTTAAACAAAATTCATAACAAGCATTGGAGAATGCAGATAGTAGATGTTGTAATTCTTCCTCAGAGTGGGTCGTAATCGCAGCATCATCCGCAAAAAGCAACTCTCTGATTAGTAACCTGCTAATTTTGGTCTTGGCCTTCAATCTCAGAGCATTATAGAGGCCACCATCTGAGCGTGAGTGAATGTATATACCGTCATCCTGATCACGAAAGGCATATTTCAGTAGAAGTGAAAAGTATATCCCAAAGAGGGTGGGGGTTAGTACACAACCTTGCTTAACTCCACTCTTGATTTCAAACTCTTCTCAAGTTGAGCCATCAAACTTGATTATACCCTTCATGCCTGTGTGGAACGATTCCACAATGGACAGAAGAGTTGGTGGGCAGCCAATCTTCTTTAGTGCTTTGAACAGACCCTCACGACTGACCAAATCGAATGCCTTTGTGAGGTCGATGAAGGCAATAAACAGTGGCTGATTTTGTTCCCGGCATTTTTCTTGCATCTGTCGCAATGAGAATATCATATCAATGGTAGACCGGTTCTGACGGAAGCCGCACTGTTATTCGGGGTAGACTTGATCTCCCAGGACTTGAAGTCTGTGCAGGACAATTCTGGCAAATACTTTCCCAACAATACACAGAAGTGAGATACCCCTATAGTTGTTAAAGTCGCTCCGATCTCCCTTGTTCTTGTACAGCGTTATGATGTTTGAATCTTTGAAATCCTGTGGGACTTGTCCTTCTCGCCAGCATAGCTCTATTAGCTGGTGGATCTGTAGAGCGAGTGTGTCTTGCCCACTCCTGATTACCTCTATTGGAATCCCATCCTTACCTGGAGCCTTGCCAGATGCAAGCTCATTTATAGCACACTTAACTTCTGTTATAGTGGGAAGTGTGTCCAGGTGGTCAAGAGTTGGCAGGGCCTCTAAGGCGTTGAGGGCATCATCCGCTAGCTTGGTCTCACTTGAGTAAAGCTCTAAATAGTGCTCGACCCATCTATCCATCTGCTGTTTCTTATCAGTGATGATTTCTCCAGTCAACGTTTTCAGCGGTGCACTTCTTTTGATCATTGGACCACACGCTTTCTTTATCCCTTCATACATGCTTCTGATGTTTCCCTTATCACTTGCGATTTGAATGGACTCACATAACTTGATCCAATAGTCATTCGCACACTGTCTGGCAGCCTTTCGTACATCCTTCCTCGCTTGCTTCAGCTCACTCAGAGTGTTACGCGTTGGTCTTTCCTTGTTTCTTAAGAGAGCTATCTTCTTTTTAGCAATCAAGGGCTGCAGTATCTGGCTGTTTACCGCAAACCAGTCCTGCCTCTTATGATCCACAGTGCCGTAGACCCCTACCGCTGTTTTATAAATAGTTTCCTTAAGTTTACTCCATTTATCATTTACTATACAATTTTCTGGTGTATCAGTGAAAGCGTCTTCAAGTTGCTGTTGAAATTCAAAGCACTTTTCAGTATCGTGAGTGTTAGTAATATTAATCCTGGGGCTAGACTTGTGTTTAGCTGTGTAGATTCTCTTTGGTCTCAGTCTAACCCTTGCAACAACCAAAGAATGATCTGTATCACAGTCAGCACTGTGGTAACTTCGAGTTAATGATGTATGGTTCAGATGTTGTCTCCGTGTGATAATGAAGTCCAGCTGATGCCAATGGCCGGATCTTGGATATTTCCATGTGACCTTATGCAGCTCTTTTGTTTTATAAAATAAGTTTGTAATACATAGGTCATTTCTAGTGCAATGCTCCAGCAGCCTTTGCCCATTATCATTCATGCGACCGATGTTGTATTTTCCAAGGCACAGTGGCCACGAACTCGAGTCCTTGCCCGCACGAGCATTGAAATCACCGAGCATATAAATGTAGTCGGATTTTGGAACTGCCTTGATCGCAGAGTCTAGCTGCTCATAGAACGTATCCTTCACATCATCAGAGGAAGCGAGTGTCGGTGCATATGCAGTGAGAATGGTGGCAAATCCATAAGAGGTTGCCAAGCGAAGTGATAATAATCTTTCATTACCTCCAGCTGGGATATCAATCATTCCCAGTAGCGAATTCTTCACTGCAAAGCCCACACCATGATGTCTTTTTTCTGCCTGCCCTCTTCCCTTCCAAAAAAAGGTGTAATTGTTTTCCCTGAGTGACCCTTCCTCAGCGAGGCGAGTCTCCTGCAGGCCAGCAATATCAATGTTAAGACGATTGAGTTCAACATCAACCACAGCCGTTTTTCTCACATCGTCAATATTTGTCAAGTCAGTGGAAAATCCTGGACACATGGTTCTCACGTTCCAGGTTGCAAGCTGTAGCTTGAGGTTTCTATTCTTTTTATTAGTACGTGGTGCATTGGTTTTACAGCCTGTGATTCAGATTTTGTCCTAGCCCCAAGCACCCATTGAAGCAGGCAGGCTGTGGCGAATCAGCACCCAATTGGCTGGGGGCTGCCCAGCTTGAGGCGGGCGGTAGCTGATCAGTGACACCTGTAGGTGTCTCCCACCGTCAGAGGCAACGCGTGGCGCCCCATGTCTACGCCAACTGACAAGGACTTATAACCCGTAACAGTTGCCTCTCGCTTTGATTCCGAGACCGGTTAAGACCAGGGATGGAGTTATTGCCTCTCCATAGCACAAAGCCGGGCTAAAATAAAGAAACCATGTGTTGCCCATGCAGCATGATCCCTCTCTCGGCCTGTCTAGTTCACTCCAGAGGAAAGTTGACACCTATAATCTGGAACAAGACAAGCTGCAGAAGCTGCCGGATCAGCAAAGCAATGCTCTAACTGTCCGCCTGTCGGAGCTTCGATCCTAGACCAGCTGCCATGACTTATTTTGTCTTTGGGTTGCATTTCCTCGCACCAGGATAAGGCTAGTATCCTCCCAATTGCGCTCTTCCGCCCGAAGCCGTTGGTACAATGTGGGGTGTCGGGTTTGGTAAGCGCCGCCCATTATTCGGCGCTGACAGAAAGCAGGTAGTACCGTCTACTGTCATACGGTAGCTCAGTCATATCTGACTAAGACCTGACACTAACTGGTAACAATGAGAGGTAAAATAGATCAGCTAGCCACAGGTTTGGGGAGCTGCTGGCCGAGTGGCTAGATCGCCGGACTCTCATTCGGGAGACCCGGGTTCGATCCCTCGGTAAGGTGTGGGATTTTTTTCTGTCCGGGGCAAAAAGAAAATTCTAACCTGCACAGTTCGCGGCGACTGCACTAGCCAGGCGGCTTTAATTCCTCAGACTCAAAGACCCCTCTGCCTTACACAGCAAGGTACAATATTGGCAGTAAATAACAGTTATAAATGTAACACTCACTTGTAAGTTTTGTAATGTACTCTGTTAATCTACCTCATGAAAGATGTAATTACTAATAAATATGTTATGATAATTATATCCACTTTCAGGTTTGTGTTATTCTTTCATTTATCATATGTAATTAGTGTAATAGTAAACATATTCAATAACATTATAATATGAACACAATTAGTGGAACTGCGGTAAAGCTGTGGAAATATAAACAATTTAAAATAAAACAAAGTAATGAAGATTTACAGAACTACGAAATTACAGGACGTTGCGGCGATTAGCCTTCATCGGCAAACATATGCATACACGAAACATAACATATAATCACGAAGAATACCCTCAAGTAACTACATTAAGGCATAAGAACGGGTTGAGAAGAACAAAAGTAACAAAAACTTGTCTTTAAAATTGTTATTTTCTCTTTATTGTTCTAATTTTGTTATGTTGTTATTCTTCTTATCCCGTTCTCATACCCTAATGTAGTCACTGGAGGGTCTTCTCAGTGATTATATGCTCTGTTGTTTTCTTTTCCGCATATCCATATCCTTTACAGGACATCGCTGTCAACATCAGCATCTTTCAGCAGATTGTTGATTTCTTTGGCAAGATTACGCTCAGTAGTTTGCCATTGCTTTCTGAGCGACCCGCTCACATAACCCGTATCTTACCGAAGCGGAGAAAACCGCTACCAATTCTCGCGCACGTCACATTACTTACGAGATTATACGAGATTACGGAGAAAGTCGTGTAACACCTAGACAAGGAAGACCGGCATATGTTCTGTTGCGTGTAACTATTTGTTTACTGATGAAGGCTAGTCGCCGCAACGCCCTGTGTGATTCGTAATTCTGATATGTAAAACTGCATTATTTTGTGTTATTTTATATTGTTTTTTTTTTTTTTTTTATATAATCTGGACACGGTGTCAACAAGTACATTGTGAACTCCTGCAATGTGACTGATAGTGAACTTGCAATCATGAAGTTAACAGATGGCATATAATTGCCGCGCTTCTTTGTAGCAAGTCTAAGCGGACATATTGATGTAGTGGTCAGGACCGTATGCTGACAGTAACATGAGAGCAGTTGGACGAACCTTTGATGCTTGCACTCGCCATTGGCTACGTGAGAGACAAAACGACCATCAATTTCTCCGTGCACTCTGGCCTAAATAAGTTGATAGTCCAGGCTCTTAACGTGCCAACAGCAGGTTCTTGCTACATAACCTGAGTTATTGTTGTTTTTCCTTTACAAAAAAGAAAAGAAAAATGAATTCTACTGCAGTAACAAACTGGAGTAATTGTATCGGTTTATGATCAGACTGTGGAAAGAAGATTGCTCCCTAAATGTCATAATTTTTTTTTTTTTAATGTCTTGTCACAACGAAAATAAAAGTGACGAATAGATTTTCTCCACCGACGACATCTTAATGATAAGTATCTTCAGAAAATAGATGTGTTGTCTTTATAATGGCCACATAATAATCCCATGGCTGTCAATTTGGACAGCTTCGGTTTAAATTTTACTTATTAGAAGATGATGATCTGAATATACGTCTGCTCCTCTAAAAACTCTTAGGTCGTGCAGAAATGGTATACATTTCTTGTTGATTAATACTCGTATATAAATTTGATTGTCTGTTTTATGGTCAGGGGAAGAGCATGTTACTTTGTATGCTGAATTTAAGTCTGCTCCTCTAACAACTCGTAAAAAAAGTCGTGCAGAAGTGATATAAATTTTGTTGATTACAAATTTGAATGCATGTTTTATGATCAGGTGAAGACCATAGTACGGCCAACAATGAAAGGTAAAATAGTACGATAGCCACAAGTTTGGGTTTTTAGAAAATACATGTTTTTAAGGGCCAAATTACTTTCCAGAAGTCAGTCATTGTTGACAGCACATAAGTTTGTAAAACGGATAGGCAGTACATGTCTAGTAACTGGGATGAATTTACTGTAATATCTAGTAGTCTTACAATATTCATACCGTGTTTGTTAATTGATAGTGTTAATTGATGAAGGTATTTTTTTTTCTAACCAAAGTTTCACAAGACTTAATAAATGAATGGCCATTTGTAATTTCGTGCCTCAGCATAGTTGGACAGTAGAACACGACTGGTTAAACTAGTAGAGCACACCTCTGATTGTCATCTTCATTAGAACGTGACCTGATGAGTCTCAGAGACTTGCCCACTTCGTAGTTGTGTCACTCCCATGTATGTATATTGTATTGTGTCAAAAGAAACCGCCTTAGTTTAGATAAGCACATTTTCATTAACAACATAACATAGCAAATCGCCTGTGTTTCTTGATTTAAATTGTATCAATATACTTACACTAAGTTCCGATTTCAGTTGCAATAACTATACCTTTTATTATTATTAGTATTCTGTTTCCAAATGTTTGATTATTTTTAATGTAATAACATAAACCAGGCTTCAGTTACATTTGGTGGGGAATCCTGTATACTTGCCAGAAGGGGAATGTCGCAATGGTGAATTATCTAGTTGCTCAGCGTAACATTTTCTAGAGACATCTAACTAATCTATTCTTGCACCTAGGGATGCTACGTGAAGCTAAATTTACTAGAGGGCTTTTCCCAGGGTTTCCTCATCTAAATCTAAAGTGCAGGGACTTCTTATACGCGGCACTTGTAATTATACTCTGCACTGAATGGTACCTTACGCTCTTGACAGACGACAGTTTGTTACATTGTGTTTCAAAAACGCATAATACCTAAAACCCATGGCGGTTGCGAATGTAAGTAGACATAATTCGCGTGGTAAATATTCTTCCCCAATTGGCGCATGAGATCAGATGGTCATTTCCACCACCACGAACCATATGACGTCTTGTTGTTTGTCCATCAAGAATGATGATGACCATTCATTTCATCCAGTGGGGTTGAAGCTATGAAGCCGTGGGTTCTAAGATGGCTGATAAGGCCTATTTTGGCTTGAAATGTTCTTTGACAATGTGGGCAAGGAATGCTTGACGTTTCTGGAGGGGGATTTCCTGCAGTGGTTTTTCTGTCCTGCCTTTTCTTCACAGCTCTTGCAGTCCTGGTTGCCTCACATATGACTGCACCCTTGCGTAATGATGCACGCCACGAATTTCGGTCTCTGGCTGCAGCCTCCCAGGTGTCATGATGAATTCCAAAAGCCTTCAGTGAAATTTTCAGTGTCTTTAAAGCGTTTCCTCTGGCCACCTTGGGAGCGTTTACCACAACGCAGTTCGCTGTAAAAAATTCGTTTAGGGAGCCTGTGATCTGGCATGCGAGGCAAGTGACCAGCCCAGCGAATCTGATTCTTCATCAGTAGAGTGTGGATACTGGGCATGGATGCTCTTTCTAGGACTTCAGTGTCTGGAATCTTGTCTTGCCATTTAATCTTCAGTAGCTTCCTTAGGCAGACTGTGTGGAAGTGGTTTAATTTCCTAGCGTGTCGCTGATAAACAGTCCAGGTTTCACAAGCATATAGCAGTGTGGATAATACAACTGCTTTGTAGACTTTTAGCTTTGTTTGCAGGCTTATTCCAGTTCTGTCCCATACATTCTTGTACAGTCTGCCAAAGGCCGCACTGGCCTTGGAGATTCTTGCATTCACTTCGTCATCAATTGTGGCAGCTTGTGACACAGTGCTGCCAAGATAGGTGAATTTGTCCACAACACTTACTCTATGATCATTTACTTTGATATTCGGCACAGTGTGATTATTCCCTGGAGCTGGCTGGTACATAACTACAGTCTTCTCCAAGTTGATATTGAGCCCAAAGTTGGCACAGGCATGTGAGAAAGCTGAAACATGATGTTGCATGTCCGCCTCTGAGTTGGCGTACAGAGCTCAATCATCAGCAAACAGGAGCTCTCTGACGGTGTCGCTGTTAATTTTGGTTTTAGCTTTCAGCCTTCTGAGATTGAATAACTTTCCATCCATACGGTAGTTGATGTCTATTCCAATGTCGTCGTTCTCGAAGGCATTCATCAACATGGCTGAAAACATGAGGCTGAACAGTGTTGGTGCCAGGACACATCCTTGCTTCACTCCATTGGTGACAGGAAAGGGTTCAGACAGTTCGCCATTTTCCTGTACTCTTGCCTGCATGCCATCATGAAATAGCCGCACTATTTGGACAAACCTTCGTGGACAGCCATATTTTGCCATAATCTTCCACAGTCCTTCTCTGCTGACTGTATCAAAAGCCTTGGTAAGGTCAATGAAAGTGGAGAACATTTCGCAGTTCTGTTCCTGACATTTCTCTTGCAGCTGCCTTGCAGCGAAAATCATGTCGATGACGTCTTAAACGCTCAGTGTCTCACATATCTGCAATTATTTCCTCCGTTACCTTTATTTTATTTCTCATCTTTTCCCCTCATGCAAAGTGATCAGCGGCGATTTGCTCCAAAGGTGCTATATCTATGCCTATATCATTCATGTACAACTTACACACTTATTTGAATGGTAGTAGAGGTTGATGCTGAGAACTTTTACCCATCTGTAATTCACTAAACAGTTTTTCTTTGGTATTCTATCGTCGTCCATCCTCCTAATGTGTCCGTCTAATTCTACGGTGGCTGGGCATGGAACAAACCGTCACACCAGCTACACTTTCCAATACCTCGATATTGGTGATCTTATCTTTACACTTAACATCAAGTATTCTTCGCAGACACACATATGAAAAGCGTTTAATCGTTTCACTTGGTGTGAGTTAGTTGACAAGAATTCAATACCATAAAGAAGAGTAAATAGCCCACAGACTTGATAGATTAGGACTTGTGTTTGGGCACTAAGCTTTCTTTTCTGGTAGGTTCTCTTGTTCAACCTGTTTATTGTTTTTTTCTTTTCTTTTTTTTTCTGCCTTACCAATCCTGATTTTCTAATCTAGAAATAATTTATTGTTGACCTCCTATCCTAGATATGTAAAATGGTCTAGTATCTCCAGTTCTGAACGTATATACCACCGTCCTTATCACGAAAGGCACACGTCAATAGAAGAGAAACTTACTTAACTACAATCTTATTTTCAGTCTCTTCTGAGGTCGCACCATCAAAATTGAGCATGCCCTGTTTGCCTGTGTGGACTAATTCCATGATTGACAGGCGATTTTACGTTATTTATAACAGTGTGTACTCTGACCAAACAGAATACTTGTTGAAATATGATTCTGTACCTGCTGCTCATATGGTAGTATATAAATATGTTCGATGCTGAATTGATTGATTGACAAATAAGTACCAAACCACCGAATACAATCAGCATGTTTCGATATCTGCCGTGCTGTGAAAGCCCAGGTTCCAGCGACATGGCAATGAAAAGTATGACCACAGGAACAAAACATGCGATGAACAGCGAAGATATAATCACAACCATTTTCCCTACCTTTCTGTTTCTCATTGTAACATTCTCCACTGGGCTACTAACTGTACACTGCTTTCTCCATTTCATCTTTTCTTGCAGTTTCACAACCACAATTACAGTACATATAGTGATAACAACAAAGGCACAGAAAGGAACACACACGTTGTTGACCGTGTAGAAAATCATCTCGGATTGCTCTCTGTTGGCTGGGTATACAATCCCCAGCAGGGTTCTGTTTCTCTGTGGGAAGAACTTCAAGCCGGGTGTGTTGAACATGTACACAGGCGCCATGCTTCCCATGAGAACCGTGAACATGACAACAATAATTATAGACACCCGCTTTGTGGTGATGATATTTCTGACCTGCAGGAAAACATAGACTGGTTA
This sequence comes from Cepaea hortensis, assembly GCA_963921405.1. Lineage (NCBI taxonomy): Eukaryota > Metazoa > Mollusca > Gastropoda > Stylommatophora > Helicidae > Cepaea > Cepaea hortensis. Next base: position 67,255,541 of record OY992894.1, on the reverse strand, counting down.
CATTTTGCGGAAAGCAATGAACGTACTCATGTTTATTTTTGCTCTCGCTCACTTTAAACTTAAGCGTAGTTCATCGAGTACTAATACTTATAGTGCACTCGACTGATTTTTTTTTTGGGGGGGGGGGGGGGGGCGTGGATTAGCTTTCCCTACTACCTAGCCAACAGGAGAACCCATTTCGACATCAGACGTACTTGTAATTTATGTCCCCAAGAAAAAGAAAAAAAAAACAGCCGGTATCCTTGGTTAAGGTCTTACAGACGCAATTTATGAGCCCGCTTACCTGCGTTCGACATACACCTGCGATCGATTTGGCAGCAGACTGCGTTGAACTGGGTTTTAACGAATTGGTATGGAAGTCTGTCGTTCATAAAGCAATGGTAAACTGCTGAACGTAAAACTTGCCAAGACATCAACAACAGCAGTAAAATGATGGTGTTAACAGCGATGTCCTGTAAAAGAGGATATATTAAAAAAAAAGACAAGAAATCAACATTATAGTCCAATTGACCGATATAGGAGTTGAACCCGTTACCTTGACATCAGGACACCGGATGTTTAAGAACGAGTCCTCTTATCCATCCGGCCATGCTGACCTACTCACTTATTAACGTGTACGTATTTACTTATCATAATTTCACACATACTAGATATGGTATTCATTAGTTATAAAACGGTGATCAAAGCAAGCCGTTTGACATCATATAAAGTAAAACTTAACAAAAGTACAATTCTGCACGCTTGGCGGCACATTGGGAGTATAGTGCTAGGATCAAGATTGTTATAAACATGTCGACACTCGGTGGTAGATGTGGTCATTATCAGGACGGCCATCTTTACTGCCCACAAAACATCCTAGTACCTAGTTTAGTCTGGGTAGTCCATCTGTGAGTCAATGTGCATGTTTCCGTTTTCTTTACATTGTGTTGTTCATCTTCTAAATACAGCAGATCATGTTAATTGACTGCACATACATTACAAACTCGCATTATGTGCTTCTTGTAGGCAATAGAAACACTCAAATGGCATGACAGAACAAGAATCTTATCAATATAATCATCAGTATTTGCCATGCCGATATTCGTGGACGGTAATGGACTCCCTCTCAATGATCACTTCAGTCTTGGATAAGTCTGAGGGCCTGTCCCGATTGCGTCATGGCCAAGTCATCCAGATATGTATCTCTTTACCTTCTCTTTACCTTCCTTTCCCGTTGATTTTGCCAACTGAGACTAAGTTTACGAGTTGTTGTTTTTTTCCTCCTCATAACGTGCGCAGACAATCTTGACTGTATACGTATAATTTTTCTGATCATTTTGCAATTTTCGATTATTTTTGGGTTTTTTTAAAGACATTCATTTTCGCATTTCTGGTCGTCCTTGGTATTCTTTGCATTATTCTCAGAATAAAAATGTTCACTCCCATTAGCTATTTCTTAGTTTGTTTGCTTTTTGTTAATGTTTGACTTGCATGTAACAGTATAGATTCAATATAGCACTTCAAATAACTTGTTCTCATTGCAGTTGACAGTATTTTTATTGATAAGTATGCTTTTAATTTTGCACAAAGTTTCCATTGCCATAGTGATTTCTTTCTTCCATCAGATGTAATGACTGTTCCGAGACAGGTGTTCCGATTCTCTTGATTAAAAAGATTCCAATTTCTCTTTTCTGATACTGCAATTTAAGCTCTGGTTACTCACTGCGTATGATAACCGTATCTACTAAATGACTCAGATCATGGTCATTGTCTGAAATCACTACAGTATCACCTGCATGCCGGTCTCTCTGGCCGAGGGGTTACACCACTTTCTCCGTAATCCCGTTTATCACGCAGTCTCGTAGCGGGCGAGAACTGGGAGCGGTTCGTCCCCCGCTGTGGCTTGCGGGATAACTGAGCCGGCCGCTCAGAAAGCAATGGCAAACTACTGAGCGTAATCTTGCCAAGAAATCAACAGACAGCTGAAAGATGCTGCTGTTGACAGCGATGTCCTGTAAAAGGATATGCGAATTTTAAAAAAAAAATCATCTTCATATCTTATATTATTGATATTATGTGCTCAGATGGTTATTCCACTAGTATCCTCTAATATTTCAATGTATAGGAATTATTGGTTTTTATAACCACATATACCTGTAGCACTTCTCTCTTGATAAGCTGGTGTTAATTTTCTTGATTACCAATTTATACATACTAAAGTACTGCTAGAAATGGAGGTCATTAAACCAAGACGTGAAGAAACAACGCTGACGCTGCATAGGATATACATTGACAAAACCAGTTAATAGTATAACTAATACATATTATATTTTGGATCGAAGGGGCACCAAGGTCAACTTTACAAATCCGCCCCGTTGCGAATGACCTCCACGCCGAGAGGCTAACGTCCAATTACAACGTTAGTCTGGCTCAAAAGGTATATATTCCTACATCGAATGACACACTACTAGCAGACGTTAAACGAATCGTCCGTATCTAAGAGGGCTTTTTAAAAGGAGCGTCTATGATAACACCTCGGGGAAGTACAAGAAAGTTCGGGGAAGTACACCAACCTTCAAAGGCAGTGTTACACACAGGCATCTCTCAAATGTGATGAAGGCGGTGATCCAGCAAGTGATCCTGGTGAAGCCAATGTTCGGCCAGCCACTGGACAGAGACTGAAGCTCGCTAGGATCAAAAGATAACTCTGCCACCATAAACGCAGGGGTGTAGAAGATGTTAGTACAGACCAGCGTTATTAAACATCCCAAATCTGAAATTGCCAGACCTGTCATTGAAACATAAGTCATATTAAAATATGTGCCGTGTACATCCTATTATTCAATTGTTGCAGGTCGTTTCTATATCAGGTGATATTTCTTGCAGTTTCACAACGTCAAACGCTAATAAGGGTGCATATATATACACATGGTTCAATGTGTTCAATTCGTGTTGTTTATAAAAACACATCCAACAATCCAACACATGCTTTCCTTTAGTGTATTTAGTTTGTCATATTTAGAAGTATCAGCATCAGGCGTATTTTCTCAGTTGTCGAAATCTTAAATCATGTAATTACTTTTCACAGTTTATTGCCATTAGAATTTCAGAGTGCAGATCTTATGTGGCGGAAGGCGGATTAACATAACTGCCAGGTTTTATTTTCGTACTATCTAGAGAAGAGCGACCAGACCTACAGTCAGACACGAGAGTGCAAATCGCTGCCAGAAAGGCTATCTCAAATATGCACAGGACTCAGGAAGTCGAGGAAAAGGCTTAGTGGCAGTGTACGAGATCAAGGCAAGGACCAGTGCAGTACGCCCAGATTACATACACTATGAAGACGTTAATATGTGTTCCGGGTAAGAGTTGGTGAAATTGGCAAGAAATTACAACAATAAGAGGGGGCATAATCACATTAACTGCGGATACACACCTACCTGATCTCTTCCGAAGCCTGAGAAATCCATAGATACATTTAGGGATAAAGGCAATCACCATACAGAGCACGATCGGCAAGCTCGTGGTGAAGACAACCGCCAGGAAACTACCCGCCATCTCGAGTCTCTTTCTACCTGCCGTCGAGGGATACCCACCAAACTGAGAAAACTGCTGTATTTTGACTGCTGCTGCCTGTGATGTGATTAAGGAGTTCCACTCAGGCATTGAGACATATGCTGCTGCTAACCTTGAAGACACATACAGTAGTGTGTCGTCGGAGTTCTTAGTTGTTCAGCTTCTTGAACCTAGTAGCGCCCCAATCCTCCTTATCTGGGTTTCCGCGTCCTCCTTAAAGCCGAATGATTTGTTTACTAACATTTTATAGACGATGCTGATTTGCCCACTGCAGTCGGTTCTGGCGATGCCGGTCCGTAAGGACAGGACCTCTGTATGGTCTTCTAGCCCAAAGACCAGCGATGTGCAGCCGGTTCCCGACCGTTTGATCTGAAATTCAACGAGCTCCTGGCATTAACTGGATTGTGGAGGACGCAAATGCAAATCGATTCCTAAGGTGACGCAGCCGTATGAAGCGGTTTTCGGCAGCAGTTGTGATTCTGGGTTTTCCACTGCGCGGCCGGTCTGCCACTGAACCAGTTTCTTGAAATCGCCTCCAAAGGCGATTAATGATGCTTCTAACCACATTAATTTCTCTGCCTACTACACTTTGTGACTGTCCAGCCTGTAAACATCCAATGATGATGCGTCATTGCTCTGTTGCATTGAATTTTCAACTGAATTTACTCGACGACCGTCAATCTTTTAAAGGCATTCAATAGTATGGTCAGATAGTTTAGTGTTCAGTAAGTTTCACTGGATTATCATGAACCTGTCACGAGTTATTGTCAAAAATGGTGTTTTGACTTTGACCTCTTTCATGACCTCACGAATCATGAGGTGAGTACAATTCAGGTAACCACGAGAAGTTAATGACCAGATGGACACAGTCGCTGAGTTTACTGATGTCAGATCAGCGAATACTCCCCCGATGTGTCTCCACCTTGTCGTGGTGGGGGAGCTTGCGTGTCCCATCGACCCCATGTGCTTGCCGATGGATGAAAACTACATATCGGACAGCTTATGGGATAGGGGCAAGACAAAGAGAGACACAACCTGCTGCTCTGCAGGTAGACTGAGGATAGCAGTCAAAAGTTTAAAATCAGGCACACGAAGGCAGACGTTCTTGGTCCGGACAATACTCTAAGGTTCTCTGTCGAGGTTTTAAGCTAAAGGCCTCTAAGCCACAAACCCGTGAGAGCCGGGCCGATACCCACCTACCGAAAAATAGATGTGGGATACTGAGCACGCTACATGCCCAGTTCTGATACTTGTTCGAAGGCTCTCAGCTGGGGGATATGACGGATTCCCGGATGAGAGGGCCTGGCCGTTTCTCGTTCACTGATGCACGGAGGTAAGGTGCTGAGCCGGCAGCACATGTAGCCTACCTCGTGAGCGAGAATAAAAATGCAGAAAGTGTCCCAGTCGAATGAAATGGCTACAGAAACTGTCTGTATCTAACTCACAGAGTGTAGACAAAAGTGAAAAAAAAAAACGTCTCAATAACACGAAATGGAACGCACGGCTAGAAAATCCATTGCGTTGTCCGAAGTCAAAAGCAAAAGCTTACCGAGTGGATGTCGCCCGCAGTCTGACCGTTCCTGATGTGTGCTTGAGCGACCAGTGGCAAGCGAGATGCCCAACACATGGAAGTGAGGAACTAAAGCAGCCATGAGCAGGACGTCGCAACTCCTTGATTGAGCCCAGTCTCAGAGCAATATGTGCCGGCTCTGCAATTATGGAAGCCTCCTTGGATAGCCTTGGATAGGCTCATGGTCTACACCTGCCTTCCCTTGAGGGTTAACCGTGATGTCGATGATCGTTCTATCTTGACCAGCTGAGATGTGGGCGACATCACAACAATAAGTCTAACGTGCCTCGAAACCCGAGGAAAGTTAACCTCATTTAAAAATGCCTGCTGAAGTCGGAAGTGCCGTCCTACGGGTGGCAAACTAAAAATTGGCACTACGCATTTACGTCCGAGTGAAACGTCTCGTCCGAATGTCTCTCGTGCTAGGAACAGCTCTGACTACCTAGTTTCCGAATGCCGCTCTTGTTCGGAACAGCTTTGACTAGGTAGTTTTCCGAATGTCTGTCGTGCCTGGAACAGCTCTGACGGGCGCAACGACAAGCACATGTCCGAAAACTCGCTGAGTGGATACCGTCTGCAGACCTGTCTGGTTTCTGCGGGAACGGCCCGGGGCGAAGAAATGCCCAATATATTGAAGTGAGGAATTAAACAGCCATGAACAGGACGTGACGATTTCCTCGGTGAGCCCAGCACCAGAGCGTTATGTGTCGGCTCTGCAATTATGGAAGCCACCCAGGATGGCGGTAAATTCTATGGACTGTCCTTGCCTTCATTTGAGGGATGACCGTGCAGCTTGACTGTTCCAACTTGACCAGCTGGGAGGTGGACAGTACCACAAAAGTGAGAGTCTCCCAGGAATGCTAACCTGGTAAAAAAATGCACGCAAAAAGTCGGATGTGTTGGCCTAAGGGTTTCGACCCAAGGGTGCCTAACCAGACACACCGCAATCACATCTGGAAAAAATAACACTCCGGATGAACGCAAAGAAGAAGAATAAATCAGCGAATATCTTTTATAAAAGTAACACCAAAAATGTTGTTTCTTTTATTAACAGTATAGAACAAATTTGAAAAATGAAGTCCGAGATGTCATTAAAAAAAAATGTGCTTCACAGTCCACTGTGAAGCAATAAGCAGCGAATGGTTGTCGTCTGCTGGAGTAATTCTTTGCACTCCAATCAGAATAGTGTTGTCAACGGAAGAAAGAATGTTTTCAAATTCGTTCGGCATACAAAGTGTAGTGAGACTTTCCAAACCCCTGTACAAAGTTTGATAGCTTACCTAGAAGACTGACGTTGACTGGGTCCTTGAAACCTTGCTTCACAAAGCAAATAATGTTGATGATGTTGGTCACAGTTCCGAACACATCAATTACCTGGCACACAACACTTAGCATCAGCCATTGGAAGATCAGCACAAAGTCCTCACTCACTAATTGATCGTCTGTTGTGGACTGTGACGCCTGGCTACCACCATTATTTGAAAAAGTAACATCAGCCGCCATTTTCTCTTTTTGTGTAAAAAAACGACAATACACAGAGGTTATGGAAAATATGCTATTTAGTTTGTAAAACGACACACATTGACTGGGAAAAACATACTATTTATTGTGTACAACGTCACACAAATGATGAGGACAGTATTCAATTCAGTGTGCACAACGTCACACAGAGATTGAGACACATATATTATTTAGTTTCTACAACGTCAATTGTATAGGTACAATATACGTTAATGTGTAATAAAAGCAGCTCTTGCCGAGACATTTCAATGCCTGCTTGGCACATCTTGGCACATAAAGTTTATTTTCTGGACAAGAAAATTGATGTTTCTTTAGGGTTACTTATACTAGAGCGAGTCAATAAGTAAGTTACACAGTTCTGTGGGATGACAGGAAATGTAGTTGGTGTTTTCTACAGGTGTCATTAGGTGACAGCAACATCGAACTTTATATTCCTGTTTGTCAGGTAGTGCTAGGTGTCTCATGCGCATGCGAAGCTCTTAAACAAAATGGCGATTGCACTTACGGAGTGTACAACCAAAGAGCAACGTGCTGTTGTGCGTTTTTGTGGGAAAAAGGACTGCCCGCAAAGGACATTCATAAGGAAGTGCTTCCTGTTTATGCTGACAAATGTTTGTCCCGTAAAGCGGTGCATAGCGGGGTAGAAACATTTTCTCAAGGACGCTCTAAAATTGTTGATGAAATCCGATCTGGTCGTCTTGTTGAGATTGCAACAGAATAATTCGTGCAGCGGGTGGAGGAGATAATTAGAGGTGACAGGCGAGTGACGATAGACTCTGTAGCATCTGCAATAGGGTGCTCACATGGTTCAGCATACAGCATAATGCATGATCGATTGAAATTTAAGAAAGTGTGCTCAAGGTGGGTATCCAGACAATTGAAAGAGGAACACAAATTGAACCGATTTGGCCTGTCCTTGCATCACCTTTGTCGATACGAAGATGGAGAAGACATGCTGAACAGGATTGTTACTGGGAACGAATCATGGGTGCATCACTACCAGCCCGAATCAACGCGTGCTTCAATGCAGTGGAAACATCCTTCTTCGCCTTGTGTCCAAAATTTCAAGTTTACACCATCAGCAGGGAAGGTTATGCTGACTATGTTCTGGGATTGTCAGGAAGTGCTTTTACCCAATTTCAAGAAGGAGGGTGACAATATGAATTCTGAATCGTACTGTGAAGTTCTATCGATGCTTCATGATGCAACTCGAAGAAAACGTCCAGGACTGCTGACTATAGGAGTGTTGTTTCTTCATGACAATGCCAGACCACATACGGCTCAATTAACTCAGGAGAAAATTAACTAACTAAGGTGGGACGTTCTGGAACATCCACCATACAGCCCCGACTTAGCCCCTATCGATTTACATCTTTTTGGTCCACTGAAAACTCACCTTGGCGGGAGACATTTCGTGAATGACGCCGAAGTTGAATGTGAAGTGAAAAAGTGGTTTAGAAATCAGAGCACGCAGTTCTGTGCATCCGGTTTGGGAGGAATGATAAAACGATGGGATAAGTGCATCAACGTTGGTGGAAATTATGTTCAGAAATAAATCGACAATGTATGTATAAAGATAAACGGGTTTAAAGTTATCATATTTAGTTATTTTTCTACAGCCATTTGTGAATTACTTATTGACTTTCCCTCGTACAAGCGTTGCAAATTTCCCGAGACAATCTCATCTTATCTCATCAGGTTCCTCTTGTACCTTCCGGTATCGAGGTGAAGCATAAAGAGCGGGAGAGTGCCCGTGTATGGGCTTCATATATCGAGGTTCCCATGGTCTCAGTAATTTCCTCTATCCATCGTTTACGTGGCCAGCCTCTTCCCCTACTTCCGTCTGGTCTTTACATCATTGCTTGTTGAGGTATACTGATAGTTGGTAATCTAGATATATGGCCAAACCATTTAACATGATGTTTTCTGATAAATTCTAGAGCTTTTATAACCTCAACTTTAGACCTGATTTCTTCATTTATGATTTTCTCTCTTCTTGATTCATTGATTATTCTTCTCATGAATCTCGTTACTATTGTTGTGATTTTTCTTTTCTCTTTTTCTTTTATTGTCCGGATTTGGCATTGGTAGCATAGAGTTTGTAGGAAGATTGTGTTGTAAAATGCTTTCTCGGTAGCTTTGATACATGTTTGGTCTTTAGTATTGGTGCCATTTGTCCAATTATTTGGTTTGTCTTATTGCATCTAATTTCGATCTGGTCTTTTGATTTGCCATTTGATGATATTATACTTCCTAGGTACATTACTTGTCTCAAGGGATGTCCGTGTAGGTGATTTTTTTTTTTTTTAAGTTACAGTCATTACCTTGTTTTACTTGTGCTAATTTTCACGTTATGTTCCCTACATACATAGAGTAGCGAGAAATTGATTAGCTATGAGAAATCATTAAACGATATAGAGTGAGTACACATCTAAAAAACGTATGTAGACGTTTATATAACAACGGTGAATACGTGGTAAGAATAAACGGAAGACACTCAGAACCCTTCGACATAAGATCCGGAGTACAATAAGATTGTGTTCTGTCTCCTCTCTTGTTCATAACCTATATATACAGCTGTGTAAACAAACCAGCCAAAAAGATACTTTAACAACACAGCATGAAGAACAGAGCACAAAAGAAGAATCAACGGTAAATTACACCATTAAAGAACTATTTGCGGACGATCAAACACTAACAGCAAGATCAGAAGCAGAATTACAAGCCCACATAAATGAAGTGTGTAAGGAACATAACATGAAAATTAGCATTATTAAAACAGAGGTCATGACTATAACCAAAGTAGAAAGAAATTTAAAAAAAAAAAAGATTCATAAAATTAACACTCCCTGAAACTAGAGCTTCTAGTAATTAGAAAGTATAATATAATGAAATGGAAAATCAGAAGATGAGATCGAAAATAAATGCAATAAGACAAACCATTTCATCGGACAAATGACACCAATACTAATGAACAAACATGCATCAATAGATACTAAAATAGCATACTACAATATAATTTTCCTGCCAACTCTATGTTACCAATGCCAAACCTGGACAATGACAGAAAAAGAGAAAGTGGGGGTTATGGGAGAGCTAGATTTCATTAGAAAAGCAAGTTAAATGGTTCTGTCATATATCTAGGCTACTAATTTATAGTATACGACAACAAGCAATGATGCGCAAATAAACTGGAATCAGAAAAAGAGGTCTACCGTGTAAACGACGGACAGAGGGAATAACAGTCCAATGAAATCTCGTTATTTGAAGCCCATAAACAGGCAGTCTCCCGCTGTTTATGCTTCACCTCGACACCGCAAGGTACAAGAGGAACATGATGAGGAGAAGAAGAAGAAAACAACCGCATGGCTGAGTTAGTTAGGGGTCTATGCACCAATGAGAGGCAAATGGCAGAAGAAAGAATTGTGGAATAAGCGCGTACCCCACACTATCATCCAAGAGTAATGACAACTGTACATTGAACGTGACTACACGTGTCATACTGAGGCAGTGTTATACAGTGTTAGTGTTTCACATATACTACATCACGTATAATGAGGTGGGTGATCTCCTGCCTTCCATCCACGTTTTCATGCCAGATTATAAACAAAATATTAACGAAAATCTGATATTAGTATCATTGTATTTTGCTTTACATCATTGCTGTCGTCTTATTTGATAATTGCTATTAGGTTTTAACTGTAACAAGTACGTACTCTGATAGTTACTAACCCAGCTAGAAGGCAAGAGGTCGTTTTCTTAATTCTTAAAGCTCGGGGCTTCATTCTATCGTTTTGACCAGAAACTTTTTTTCTAAATTTAACGAGGTTCCACAATACACTTTCCGTTTATAATCGTTTAAAAAAAAAATAAATTATACATACGGAGGTTACAGATACTTTTTCCCTTTGAGCGACTTCGCTATGAACCATAACCCCGTACAGTTCAACAATACCGACAGCGTGAAGACATTCTAAGAATTCCGGAGTTAAAGATGAACCGACTGGAAATTGTACCTAAGCTGTGACCGGGACACTATACTATACAAAGGAAATATTGAGAATGTTAGCACGCACATGCGATGATAAATTATATTTTAAAAAACTAACCACCAACTGGTTTGCCTGAAGTAAAACAACGCAGTTTCTATTTATTAATATTAACTAAACTTCTCCCTGGTCTAGGGATTACACGACTTTCTCCGTAATCCTGTATACTCTCGTGAGTAACGTCACGTGCGCAAGAATCGGTAGTGGTTTTCTCCGTGCCGGTGACTTACGGGGTATGTGAGCAGGTCGCTCAGAAAGTATTGGCAAGCTACTGAGCATAATCTTGCCAAGAAATCAACAATCAGCTGAAAGATACTGATATTGACAGCGTATATCATGTCCTGTAAAAGATATGCGAACAAAAAACTAAATAAATAAAACGGCGACACAACTATTGTCGGATTTGGCTCATGAAATCAGTATTACATGAACAGAATATAACGTGTTTACAAATAATGCATTACTTAAACCAGGTTTTCATCATTGTTATAAAGATGTGTTTAACACATACTTAGCTAATCATTTTCGTTATGCCTTGCTGTTATATATCTGTCTAGGCGTGTCAGCGCACATTTGTGCCTAACTGTTCTCTTGTAGTCCTAGCTTTATCACATGACACTCAATAATAGAAGTGTGAATTGTAGACATGACATAACATTACCAATGTTATTCGTAATGTAAGAGTAGATGAATTATACCATATCACATGAATTATTGTTAGTTGCCTAACAAAAATTAGTATTTTTAAAATGCCATGTCCATGTTAGCTTGGATAGCAAAGATACATAATAATTATGGTCACAGAAGTATGTAATTATCCAATACGTAATTGCTGCCTATCTACATTTCAAAATGACATCTTATTGCACTAATTATGATAATAACGTTTACAGTTGCTCCTGTCATAGAGGAATCGATCTAAAACAGTTAAAACTTTCTACTTTAAAGACGGTGATTTTACGTTTGGATATACAATAAATAATTGGAATATTTGCTTTGTTATGTTATTATATGTCGAACGTCATGAGCGAAATAAACATTAGACATTCCTGCTCTGTCTCCCAGTGCAACAAGCATTTCAAAACATTTCTGCTCACTGAAAATGAGCAGTTGGCTTTCATATCTCGTCTCTGGACCTCGAGGATGGCAACCACCTGCTTGACCAGGCTTCACTCTTAGTTCGCGTAGTCGGGCTAGCATCAGTCTCACCAGCCGAGTCCCTACTGCAGTGATTGTCTTCACAGCGTCTATACTTTCTTCCTTTTTTTACAGTGTATTTTTTTTCATTCACTTTCTTTTAACTTGAGCGTAGTCTATACTTGACTATTTTATCGATTGGGTAAGCTTTGTCTATTACCAGTGTGTCCTTCGCAATCAAGCGAACCCATTCCGACTTCTCAGGTACGTGTAATTCACGTCCCCAAGTCAAGGAAGAAAAGTCAATATTGTAGTCCAACTGACGTGTGTAGGGGTTGAACCCGCTACCTCGCGTTGAGCACACCGGAAGTTTAAGAGTAAGGGTTCTTATCCATTCGGCTATGCTGGCCTCTGTTGCATTATTCGATAGTTGATCTGGTGATAAGTGTGTGCTCGATGAAGTTTATGCACGTGTCATTTGTAAGAAAAATATTTCACTTAATAAACTTCCTGAACTGAACTATAAATGTTAACCTAGAAATTGTAGCATCTTATTGACGTTTGCCGTTAATCTTTTGGACTGTTGAATTGAAGAGAAAGAGAAAATCTCATCTCTGAAGTGTACAAGGCTGACTGAAAAAACTTAAGACCAACGACAAATGGAATAATTATTCTGTCACCAGCCTGGAAAAACAGTGTACAGAAACAAGCAAAGGAAAAGTGCCTACAGAGGGAGCATTTAATGGGTACCTTGGCGTCCCCTTCCAACAAATGCAATACATATTCACATTTGGGCATATGGAAATACACTGCAAGCAGTGCCACGTGCAATAACCGACTTGATCCTGTCTAACCAGTGCATAATCCAGAAGTGTGATTACGTTGCGTGGATGGAAGTTTTTACGTTTACAATGGGCAGGCAAATATATGGAAGTGAATTATGAACTAGACTCTCACATAAAATAGTAGTATGATTTGCAAGCAATAATTACAAAATATATCTTTTCACTGAAAATGAGGAGTTGGTTTGCATAGCTCATTTTTTTTTTTTACATCAAAGACGGCAGCCACATGCTTGACCAGGCTTCACTCTCAGTTCTTGTATTCGGCGTTGGAGCTACGGAGTTCATGATTAATGCGACACTTTCGGCAGATCGCCCTGCGGCAAAAGACAGAGCCATGTGAGAAAACCCTGGCCAGTGAGGTCTTTCTGGTGACTGCCGATTCCATCGACAATGAACTGTGGTTTTCGTGGATGAATTTTGTGTTGGCATTCTGGCGGCCGCATTATACACAGTATACCTGTGCGGGCTGTTGGATTGTTGGGACTCCTGTCTGTTCCACTTTTCACATTGGACAGTGGGGAGCATTTTGTATGATATTCACTGGCACAGGAACGGATCATAATGGGGACGACCCGTTGCCGTGAAGTTGGAACCTCGACTAAATAACTAACTGTGTCAATGACACTTTGTACATTTACAGTGGGCATCCAGATATGTTACAAGCTAAGATCACTTCAACCTATTATAACTCACAGGAACGGAGCAATATGGGGACGACCCGTTGCCATGAAGTTGGAACCGCGACTAACTAACTAACTAACTATAACTCACATTTTGAATAAACAAATTTTATCATCATGTTCTCATGCGGCATGTCACTGCAAATAAGGCGCGAAAAGTCTCCTGGAATTTACTGCTCATGTGATAGTAAACGAAGATGTTCGCCGAGGAGTTGACTGACTCAAACACAACACAAATCCCACCAACCATTCGAAGCAGATGCTGATATTTTCCATCATGCGAGAGTTCAGGCTCCAGCGACATGGCTATAAATATGAGACCCAATGGCGTGAAGCAGCAGATGAAAATTGTTGAAATTATGACAACCATTTTGGCAACTTTCTCATTACGATTGGAAACGTTGTCAGATTGTGCGCAGTGAACAGACTTCTTCCGCCATTGTGATTTCTTGTGGAGCTGAATGAATAGTGTTATTGTACAGACAATGATGACAGCAAATGCACAGAATGGAATAAAAACACTGTTGATTGCATAAAAGATCTTCTCCACGCTTTCTCGATCCGCTGTATATATAATCCCCAGCAAAGTCTTGTTGCGACGTGGATACCACTTCAGGCCTGGTCGATTTACAACGTACACAGGCGCCATGCTTGAAATCAGGGTGACGAAGATGGAAACAATGATGACAGACACGCGCTTCGGTGTCATGATGCCTTTGACCTACATTAATTAGAAAACGTATTATATTATATCTGAAATAAAACAGAAGAGATCAAACTGGCATACACATGGCCACATCCATCGATGCATTTCACCTACATTAATTAGAAAACGTATTATATTATTTTGGAATTAAAACAGAAGAGATGAAATAGGCATAGGCCTACACATGGCCACATATATTGATGATTTCAATATGTGTGAGTGCGATTACGTTAGACATCACACAATACAACAGTTGTGCACCGACAGTACTAGGAATATTCCTCTGGTATTATTGCGTTCCCGAGGGAGCTAAGCGGCAAGACGCTCACCTGCATGTCTAATGACCATAGATTCGATGCGCCCTGGGCCTCCAAGTCGCCCCAGACTACAATGAGCATGAAGACATTTCATGGGAAGTAAAAGTAGCAGGCGTGGTGCTGATCACATGGCCCAGCAAGTGCCGACTAGTGTGTGAAATTGTGGGTCTGACCACATGGCCCAGCAAGTGCCGACTAGTGTGTGAAATTGTGGGTCTGACCACATGACTCAGCAAGTGCCGACTAAAGTGTGTGAAATTGTGGGTCTGGCCACATGGCCCAGCAAGTACCAACTAAAGTGTGTGAAATTGTGGGTCTGACCACATGGCCCAGCAAGTACCAACTAAAGTGTGTGAAATTGTGGGTCTGGCCACATGGACCAGCAAGTACCGACTAGTGTGTGAAATTGTGGGTCTAGCCACATGGCCCAGCAAGTACCAACTAAAGTGTGTGAAATTGTGGGTCTGGCCACATGGCCCAGCAAGTGCCGACTAAAGTGTGTGAAATTGTCGGTCTGGCCACATGGCCCAGCAAGTACCAACTAAAGTGTGTGAAATTGTGGGTCTGACCACATGGCCCAGCAAGTGCCGACTAGTGTGTGAAAGTGTGGGTCAGGCCACATGACCCAGCAAGTGCCGACTAAAGTGTGTGAAATTGTGGGTCTGGCCACATGGCCCTGCAAGTACCGACTAGAGTGTGAAATTGTGGTTCTGACCACATGGCCCAGAAAGTACCGACTAGTGTGTGAAATTGTGGATCTGACAACATGGCCCAGCAAGTACCGACTAAAGTGTGTGAAATTGTGGGTCTGACCACATGGCCCAGCAAGTACCGACTAGTGGGTGAATTTGTGGGTCTGACCACATGGCCCAGCAAGTACCGACTAGTGTGTGAAATTGTGGGTCTGACCACATGGCCCAGCAAGTGCCGACTAGTGTGTGAAATTATGGGTCTGACCACATGGCCCAGCAAGTACCGACTAGTGTGTGAAATTATGGGTCTGACCACATGGCCCAGCAAGTACCGACAAAAGTGTGTGAAATTGTGGGTCTGACCACATGGCCCAGCAAGTACCGACTAGTGTGTGAAATTGTGGGTCTGACCACATGGCCCAGCAAGTGCCGACTAGTGTGTGAAATTATGGGTCTGACCACATTGCCCAGCAAGTGCCGACTAGTGTGTGAAATTGTGGGTCTGACCACATGGCCCAGCAAGTGCCGACTAGTGTGTGAAATTGTGGGTCTGGCCACATGGCCCAGCAAGTGCCGACTAGTGTGTGAAATTGTGGGTCTGGAAACATGGCCCAGCAAGTGCCGACTAGTGTGTGAAATTGTGGGTCTGACCACATGGCCCAACAAGTGCCGACTAGTGTGTGAATTGTGGGTCTGACCTCATGGCCCAGCAAGTGCCGACTAAAGTGTGTGAATTTGTGGGTCTGACCACATGGCCCAACAAGTGCCGACTAGTGTGTGAAATTGTGGGTCTGACCACATGGCCCAACAAGTGCCGACTAGTGTATGAAATTGTGGGTCTGACCACATGGCCCAGCAAGTGCCGACTAGTGTGTGAAATTGTGGGTCTGACCACATGGCCCAACAAGTGCCGACTAGTGTGTGAATTTGTGGGTCTGACCACATGGCCCAGCAAGTGCCGACTAAAGTGTGTGAATTTGTGGGTCTGACCACATGGCCCAACAAGTGCCGACTAGTGTGTGAAATTGTGGGTCTCACCACATGGCGCAACAAGTGCCGACTAGTGTGTGAATTTGTGGGTCTGACCACATGGCCCAGCAAGTGCCGACTAAAGCGTGTGAATTTGTGGGTCTGACCACATGGCCCAACAAGTCCCGACTAGTGTGTGAAATTGTGGGTCTGACCACATGGCCCAGCAAGTACCGACTAAAGTGTGTGAAATTGTGGGTCTGACCACATCGCCCAGCAAGTACCGACTAAAGTGTGTGAAATTGTGGGTCTGACCACATGGCCCAGCAAGTACCGACTAAAGTGTGTGAAATTGTGGGTCTGACCACATGGCCCAGCAAGTACCGACTAGTGTGTGAAATTGTGGGTCTGACCACATGGCCCAGCAAGTGCCGACTAGTGTGTGAAATTATGGGTCTGACCACATGGCCCAGCAAGTGCCGACTAGTGTGTGAAATTGTGGGTCTGACCACATGGCCCAGCAAGTACCGACTAGTGTGTGAAATTATGGGTCTGACCACATGGCCCAGCAAGTGCCGACTAGTGTGTGAAATTGTGGGTCTGACCACATGGCCCAGCATGTACCGACTAGTGTGTGAAATTGTGGGTCTGACCACATGGCCCAACAAGTGCCGACTAGTGTGTTAATTTGTGGGTCTGACCACATGGCCCAGCAAGTACCGACTAGTGTGTGAAATTATGGGCCTGACCACATGGCCCAGCATGTACCGACTAGTGTGTGAAATTGTGGGTCTGACCACATGGCCCAGCAAGTACCGACTAGTGTGTGAAATTGTGGGTCTGACCACATGGCCCAGCAAGTACCGACTAGTGTGTGAAATTGTGGGTCTGACCACATGGCTCAGCATGTACCGACTAGTGTGTGAAATTATGGGTCTGACCACATGACCCAGCAAGTACCGACTAAAGTGTGTGAAATTGTGGGTCTGACCACATGGCCCAGCAAGTACCGACTAGTGTATGAAATTGTGGGTCTGACCACATGGCCCAGCATGTACCGACTAGTGTGTGAAATTATGGGTCTGACCACATGGCCCAGCAAGTGTCGACTAGTGTGTGAAATTGTGGGTCTGGCCACATGGCCCAGCAAGTGCCGACTAGTGTGTGAAATTGTGGGTCTGACCACATGGCCCAGCAAGTACCGACTAGTGTGTGAAATTGTGGGTCTGACCACATGTCCCAACAAGTGCCGACTAGTGTGTGAATTTGTGGGTCTGACCACATGTCCCAACAAGTGCCGACTAGTGTGTGAAATTGTGGGTCTGACCACATGTCCCAACAAGTGCCGACTAGTGTGTGAATTTGTGGGTCTGACCACATGGCCCAGCAAGTACCGACTAGTGTGTGAAATTGTGGGTCTGGCCACATGGCCCAGCAAGTGCCGACTAGTGTGTGAAATTGTGGGTCTGACCACATGGCCCAACAAGTGCCGACTAGTGTGTGAAATTGTGGGTCTGACCACATGTCCCAACAAGTGCCGACTAGTGTGTGAAATTGTGGGTCTGACCACATGGCCCAACAAGTGCCGACTAGTGTGTGAAATTGTGGGTCTGACCACATGGCCCAACAAGTGCCGACTAGTGTGTGAAATTGTGGGTCTGACCACATGTCCCAACAAGTGCCGACTAGTGTGTGAAATTGTGGGTCTGACCACATGGCCCAACAAGTGCCGACTAGTGTGTGAATTTGTGGGTCTGACCACATGGCCCAGCAAGTACCGACTAGTGTGTGAAATTGTGGGTCTGGCCACATGGCCCAGCAAGTGCCGACTAGTGTGTGAAATTGTGGGTCTGACCACATGGCCCAGCAAGTACCGACTAGTGTGTGAAATTGTGGGTCTGACCACATGGCCCAACAAGTGCCGACTAGTGTGTGAATTTGTGGGTCTGACCACATGGCCCAGCAAGTACCGACTAGTGTGTGAAATTGTGGGTCTGGCCACATGGCCCAGCAAGTGCCGACTAGTGTGTGAAATTGTGGGTCTGACCACATGGCCCAACAAGTGCCGACTAGTGTGTGAATTTGTGGGTCTGACCACATGGCCCAGCAAGTACCGACTAGTGTGTGAAATTGTGGGTCTGGCCACATGGCCCAGCAAGTGCCGACTAGTGTGTGAAATTGTGGGTCTGACCACATGGCCCAGCAAGTACCGACTAGTGTGTGAAATTGTGGGTCTGACCACATGGCCCAACAAGTGCCGACTAGTGTGTGAATTTGTGGGTCTGACCACATGGCCCAGCAAGTACCGACTAGTGTGTGAAATTGTGGGTCTGGCCACATGGCCCAGCAAGTGCCGACTAGTGTGTGAAATTGTGGGTCTGACCACATGGCCCAGCAAGTACCGACTAGTGTGTGAAATTGTGGGTCTGACCACATGTCCCAACAAGTACCGACTAGTGTGTGAAATTGTGGGTCTGACCACATGTCCCAACAAGTGCCGACTAGTGTGTGAAATTGTGGGTCTGACCACATGGCCCAACAAGTGCCGACTAGTGTGTGAAATTGTGGGTCTGACCACATGTCCCAACAAGTGCCGACTAGTGTGTGAAATTGTGGGTCTGACCACATGGCCCAACAAGTGCCGACTAGTGTGTGAATTTGTGGGTCTGACCACATGGCCCAGCAAGTACCGACTAGTGTGTGAAATTGTGGGTCTGGCCACATGGCCCAGCAAGTGCCGACTAGTGTGTGAAATTGTGGGTCTGACCACATGGCCCAGCAAGTACCGACTAGTGTGTGAAATTGTGGGTCTGACCACATGGCCCAACAAGTGCCGACTAGTGTGTGAATTTGTGGGTCTGACCACATGGCCCAGCAAGTACCGACTAGTGTGTGAAATTGTGGGTCTGGCCACATGGCCCAGCAAGTGCCGACTAGTGTGTGAAATTGTGGGTCTGACCACATGGCCCAACAAGTGCCGACTAGTGTGTGAATTTGTGGGTCTGACCACATGGCCCAGCAAGTACCGACTAGTGTGTGAAATTGTGGGTCTGGCCACATGGCCCAGCAAGTGCCGACTAGTGTGTGAAATTGTGGGTCTGACCACATGGCCCAGCAAGTACCGACTAGTGTGTGAAATTGTGGGTCTGACCACATGGCCCAACAAGTGCCGACTAGTGTGTGAATTTGTGGGTCTGACCACATGGCCCAGCAAGTACCGACTAGTGTGTGAAATTGTGGGTCTGGCCACATGGCCCAGCAAGTGCCGACTAGTGTGTGAAATTGTGGGTCTGACCACATGGCCCAGCAAGTACCGACTAGTGTGTGAAATTGTGGGTCTGACCACATGTCCCAACAAGTACCGACTAGTGTGTGAAATTGTGGGTCTGACCACATGTCCCAACAAGTGCCGACTAGTGTGTGAATTTGTGGGTCTAGCACCGTATGCCCCGTGTACCTTAAGACGTGTTAAAGTGCCCTTTCCTTGCTTGTATGCTTGTGTTGCCTTCAAATGGGAGCCTGAGACTCGGCGTCCTCTAGAGACACTAACTGTCAGTTTAAATTGGTGCTTTAGAGTGTGAACTCTTCACTGGTTTGAAATATACTATGTAAAGACAAATATTAAATATCAATTCTTAATGGAAGTTTAAAGTGGTTCTTTGGAATGTGAACTCTTCACTGTTTTAAACATACCATGTAAAGACAAGTATTAAATATCAATTCTTAATTGAAGTTTAAAGTGGTTCTTTGGAATGTCAACTCTTCACTGTTTTAAACATAACATGTAAAGACAAGTATTAAATATCAATTATGTATTAAATGCAAACATAACAGCTTAATGGCTACCACTCTCATATAGACATCATATGTATAATACCAACTATCGTCTACGAAACGACAAAGAAATGTGGCAAAGAAAATTCACAACAAATGGAACATTTACAACGATTTAAGGCCTATTACTAAAACATGTAGAGGAGCTGCTGGCCGAGTGGCTAGAACGCCAGACTCTCCTTCGGGAGACCCGGGTTCGATCCCTCGGTAAGGTGTGGAATTTTTTTTTACCAAAGGACACCTTTTTTGGTGAATTACAGACTGGTAGGAGATCTCAGGATCGGCCTCTAGTACGATACAAAGATGTGTGTAAGCGGGACATGATTGATACAGGCATTGATAATGCACATTGGGAGCAATTCGCCGCTGAACGTGTTGCATGGAGGGCAACTATCAGAAATAGAATAAAGACAAAGGAGAAAATGATTGCAGATAAAGCACACACAGAGCGTGAGAGACGTAAGATGGTGCACAATGGTAGAAATGACCATGTTTTCACATGCATCTACTGTGTGTAAACATTTGCAGCAAGAATTGACCTTACCAGCCACACTCGCCACCGCCATGGGTCGTAGTTATTAAGCCTTTTTGAAGCACAATGTACCAAACTATCGTCTGTCAAGACGGAAAGGTGCCAATGACAATGAAAAATGACTAAAACATGTTTATTAGGTAGAAATCAAGGGCGACAGACATGAATTTCTCGCTGGCAGAATCCATAGTGATTTGTGAAGACCATAATGGCCACATCCCGGACATATCCGTGGATGTTCCGACATCTTTAACATCCCCGTCAGCGTATATAGGCTGCTAATTCCAGTTCTGTGCTGGTTAATTCCTTGGGCTCTTGAAAAATGTTCGCGATATGCGCATGTGTAGCAGAAACATGGAAATAATGAAGTCAAATAAATAATAACTGAAAATGTACTTCGGACGCACAAATCACGGACACCAGCGGCCAGTTTCACTTAAACAGGAAAGTTCATCTACACAGGTAGGTCCAGCTAAACAGATAGTTTAAACTAAACAGGTAGGTCCAACTAAACAGGTAAATTAAACTACACAGGTAGGTTCAACTAAGCAGGTAAGTTGAACTGAATAGGTAGGTGTAGCTAAGCGGGTAATTTCAACTACATAGGTAGTTTCACAGATAACTTCAACTACACATGTATGTTCAACTGCACAGGTAGGTTCAACTACACGGGTAGGTTCAACTTACACAGGTAAGTCAAACTGTATAGATAGGTCTAAGTAAACAGGTAAGTTCAACTAGACAGGTAGGTTCAACCAGACCCGTAGATTCCACTATACAGGCAGGTCCAGCTAAATAGGTAGAGTCAACAATACACAAAGGTTCAACAGTACATGAAGGTTCAATCGACTTATTGATTGAATGAATGGATGAATGAACGAATGAACTAACATCCCTGATAATAAACATTCAGTTGATCAGATCAGACGATTTCAACATCAATCTTCAGACTGACTGACTGACTGACTGACTGACTGACTGACTGACTGAATGAATGAATGAATGAATGAAATGAATGAATGAATGAATGAATGAACTGAAGCCCCAGACAATAAACTCGCAGCAGTCAACCAACCTTCAAAGGGATAGTGATACACAGGCATCTCTCCAGCGTGATGAAGGCGGTGATCCAGCAAGTGATTCTAGAGAAGGCAACATGAGGCCAGCCACTAGCCAGCGACTGCAGCTCGCCGACGTCAAACGGAAGATCGGCTGTGGTGAATGCTGGGGTGTAACAAATGTTTGTCCAAATCAGTGTCGTCAGACATCCGATGTCGGAAATTGCCAGACCTGGATTTTAAATAGTAACTTTAATTAACTACATTATTATGTAATACATATTAGTATATCGCTTAGCAAAATGTGTTGGTTATTGTTGGTATAGTTGCATATTTTGTTTCATGTGCCATGCCTTTAGTTTGAACACTTAGATTTCTAACAGTTGAAATATATCACTAGTGTCATTGTCCCTTCTGACTCCCGCTGATAATTATGTCTAGTTGGTATAAAGTGAACATACTAAATATAGGATCCTTCTTTAGCCACCCGACTTGGAGCTGGCATTGAAGATCATGACTCTTCTCATCTCTGTCTGTCTGTCTGTCTGTCTGTCTGTCTGTCTGTCTGTCTGTCTGTCTGTCTGTCTGGCTGGCTGGCTGGCTGGCTGGCTGGCTGGCTGTCTGTCTGTCTGTCTGTCTGTCTGCCTGTCTGTCTGTCCCCTCCCCCCCCCCCTCACTCTGTGTGTGTCTCTCTCTCAATTGATATTTTGATGAAGTAAGCATCGATTTAGCGGGTCTCCGTGGCAAAGGCATTACCGACGTCGTTCGTAATTCCGTTTACCTGCGCTCGAAATACGGCTGCGACCGATTTGGCAGCAGACAGTGTCGCGCTGGATTTTAACGTGATTTGTGTGGGAGCCAGTCGTTACGAAAGCAATGGTAAACTACTGAACGTAAACTTCCCAAGACATCAACAACTGTAGTGCTTGTGTTGACAGCCATGTCCTGTAAATAGGATATGCAAAAAAAAAATTCATCAATTTACATTGTTATTTTCCTCCAGGCTGCAAAAGTTGCCCACGTGCATCTATGAACGTCTTCTTCTACCTACCTTGCCGTGATTTGGCCATTTTCTTTATTTCACCTCTTCTGTTTATATGCCAAATAAATATTCTAACATATAATATAGCCAAGACAATTGTGTAGTTTAAGTAAAAGTAAAGTTAAGTCTTTGTAATATGCGTTCCTTCACGGGGACAAAATAGTACCACAGTAATTTCATAAGACTGTCTGTACAGGTGACTAGCAATGTTTGGGTCTGTTTGTTTTGGGGTCCTGAAAGAAAACGTCCATAATTTACACTGGAATGATAGAACTGTGTACGAATTTGGGAAGGACAGCACAGTTGGTAGAGGAGATGACTTGCTATGAGATTAGCATTTTGGGAGTACGCTAAACAGTGTGTACCGGGACAGGCAAAAGCCTATGTAAAGGTGAAACAGTGCTGTTCTCAAGCCATTCAGAAGAATTCCTCACCTCGGCCCCCCCCCCAACCTCCCCCAAGTGATGACGTTTTCGTAATGCTATCAAAAAGGGCAGGGAAAGCCTATAGAGTGATAGAAGTGAGTCATAGAATAAAAACAGAAACGTGTATTACCTCCAGAAATGTAAACATTAATATAGCGTTACGCATCAATAGATGTCAAGGATGAATCAGTTCGAGAGGAACGTTATATGAAACTCCAAAATAGTATAGGTAATCAAATAAATAGAAAAAATCAAAATGTTCATGGGCGACCTGAATCCAAGACGAGATCTAACAACGTGATGCTTTTTGTTTTTTTTTTTGGTTTTTTTTTTTGTGTATTTTTTTAAAGAGATATGTGGTGAAACATGGATAATGAGTAAGGTTGACAGTGGAGAGTTATACAGCAGTAGATTTTGAGTAGTGAGATCAATACCCCGATCAATAGGCAGAAGCTAACAAAAGTAACAGAAGATGCAGCATCAACAGGAAAACTCAGAGAGATTTACGGCACGACAAGGTAAGTTAGAACCAAATATAATAACCAAGTAGACATGGGACAGTTCTCACTAACATTACAGATCAATTAGACAGATTGGCTTAATACGTTGGGGAAGTCCCGTTGGAGATTCTGTTGTCGGTATGTGAAGTGTTAGCTCCATCACATGTTTAGGCATGTGGGCATTCGAACCTTTCGCAACCGCTCTCGTGCTATTGTCAACTTAAGTCTCTAACCGTTATAGCGACGCGACCTCTCCTGTGTGACATGGGAATAACATGTGCTTTACCTATCTATGTGTGCATATGTATATAAAAGTGTATAGGTATGTTGCTGCTTATGCATTTATGTGTATGTTTATGTTATTGTGTACATCTTACCGTACCTAGAAGACTGACGTTGATGGAATCACTGAACCCCTGCTTGACGAAGCACACGATGTTGATGATGTTGGTCACAGTCCCGAAGACATCAATGACCTGACACAGAACTGTGAATACGATCCAGTGTAGAATCAATGCCTCTCTTTCACCGACTAATGCGGTATCTTTCTCTGCTACAATTGTCACCGGTCGGTCAATCTCCCTCAAATCTGAAACATTGGCCACCGACAGCATTGTCTGCATTAAGCTATTATAACATCCGTTTTATTCCGGTGCGCTGATGCCAAGGTAGCGGGTTCAACCCTTGCTCTGGTCAGTTGGATTAAAATGTTGACTCCTTCCTTGACATGGAGATGCAAATTACAAGTTCCTCTGAAGTCGCCTGTTGGCGAGGGAGACTGGTAAAAGGGGAAGCTAATCCACACGCAAAAATCAGTCCCGTGCACTATAAGTAGTTCCATGTGTTTGTACTACACTTGAGTTCAAAGCGAACGAACGAAAAAACAAAATCAGTTTTATGGATTATTAGCACATCTGAAGAATACACTAGTTCAGTCGTTCTCAACCGGTGGGGAATTCCCTCCCAGGGGGAATTTTAGGGTTTCCATGGGGGAATGAAGACCATTTCAAGGTCGCGTTAATACAAGAACCGGTTACTTGATATTGTTTTTCCCTTCATACTTTACAGTTAAGTGCGTCTCATCTTTCTAAAATTCATTTTATAAAGTAAGTAGACCCACAAATCATGTTGTATGTGGATGTCTAGACTTGTTTTAGTATGTGCTATTAAATTTACCTAACATTTTTACGTATACTGTATAGGGGTGGGGGGATTTTTAGATAGGAAATATGAAAGGGGTGGATGACGTTCTGAAAATACGGTGAAAGGGGGGGGGGGGCACGGGCCAAATTTTTGATAGAAAGGGGGGGGGGGGAATGACGTTCTGAAAATATGGTGAAGGGGGGCAAGGGCCAAAAAAGGTTGAGAACCACTGCATTAGTTGATATATTAATGTAGGAATAAGTCTCAGAACAATATGTTTATACCTTGATAGTTGTACAGCAGTCAACTTAACCCTAGCAGCCGCTGTAACATGGTGGCTAGACGCTTGCCTTCCAGCATACTGGTCATGGGTTCGAATCTTTACCCAGGCGGAGTGTTAAAAACTGAACTGGGCTCGCAGGTCGACCCAGTCTAAAATGGTACCAGGAAATGTCTTGAGAAGTCAAGACGGTCGGCGTGTTACCGAGGGCATCAGCCACTGTCAGCCGATCGGTCCATACACATGTGGATCTAGCAACATATGCCAATACATCTTATAGAGTGTCAAACATCCTTTAATGTTTTGTTTTAAAGTGTATATGTTTTTAATTTACTGTGATTATTATCCTCGACTACCTGAAACAGGTTAATGAAACTAGAACATTATATACAACAATAAGACAGAGACAAACATATTTCTTCGGTCACGTGATGAGAACAGAGGCATTGGAGAACATCGTAACATCTGGAAAGATCGAGGGGAAGAGAAGCAGAGGCATACCAAGAGAAATGATGCTGGATGGATTGAGACGGTGGCATGGAGGAATATCAGCAGCAGAGTTGATCCAGAAAACCAAAGACCGAGATCTGTGGAGAGCCATGAACGCCTACGCCAGCCGGCACGGCACTTGATGATGATGATGATGATTATCCTCGATGCCTTTGATAATAGAATGTCAGTGCTCGTCTTTAAACAGAGTGCTATCTCCGTCGCCATCTATGCATCATTCTGATGCTTCATTTCTGGAACTTCCTGTGCCAAAGGGTGCCCTGATGGTCGTCGTGAAACCAGCTATTGTCAAATCGTGCTGCTGTCGCCACATCAACGTTGTTTGTTCCTGTCTCTGGCACTTGATGAGGGATTAATTAGTAGAATCATCAATTGACTATCATTACCAGATATTTTTTTCAACTGGCCTGAGCGTTCATGGGTCTCCACATCTCACAGTCTCCAAAAGAAAGTATTGATTCTTCTGCTTGCATTTGTCCATGTACGATGAAAGCCTGCTGTAAATAACTTGATCCAATGTTCAATTTGCTATTGTACGTTTGAAGATACTCCTATTCCTATAACGTGAGCTCAAATGACGACTACCTCTTAGTGATAAGTTGATTTTGTGCATTAGCCTCTTTCCAAACTCATAAATTACTAATTTTGGTTGATCTAGTCCAAAAGTGTCGGCTAACATTACACGATAGAACGCTTCTCTATACTCCACATCAGTGTCCTCGTTGCCGAACAACAGGCGAAGTCCGAAATTACTAGGTTCGGAGGAAGCACGATGTGGGTTATTCCGTGGTGCTGCCGTGAAGGCATGCTTGAATCACCTTAAAGATTACTTAATGAGCACCGTATACCCAACAAGGTCCAGGGCAATGAAAGAGGTTCGTAATTTATTTGTGATTGACAGCCGACACTTGTGACTCGATATTAGTGAATTATTTTAACATGTGTTAGCTTACCATGGTCATGAAAACATGAATAACGACTAAAAGAAATACTAATAAACTAAAAACATTTGATAATTAGTGCCTGCGCAGAACAGAGGAACTAAAATGGCGTGACAGAATCGTCAATGTAGAGTTCGCGGAGAGAACTAAATAAATTCCAATGAAGCAAGAGATAGAGAAAAGACGCTACTACTGGATAGGACGCAGACTGATAAAGTACGTGGACAATATAACTCTTGTCTGGAACCCACATGATGAACGAAATAGTAAGAGACCTACAATCACATAAATAACATTGGGAGTGCCTGGAGGAAACTGCAGGAGTTAGCAACAGATAGGACGGCTTCGTGTGGATTGATTGAGACACTATGAGATAATGGTGGGGGGGGGGGGGATAAAGGGCAGAAGAAGAAGACAGAAGAATTATAGTCAGAAAGTTATAGAGATTAGAAACAAAGAAGTATTAAGAAAACTATCTAATATACTCAGTCGTATTTTAAGCCATACACACGTATAAATGAGAGTGTGAAAGCGCTGATAAACATGGGAATTATATCAATTGAGACAAAGTTGTTGGTGCACACAATAGTATGCAATCATAGGTAATCACCATATATTAATAGTAACACATATCAGCAATAATGCTGCTGTTATGTGTAACAGGTAACCAGACAACAGTAATGTCCTACAGTAATTAAATATATAAAATGACACACAGCTATGTCGAGATTGGAGGTATCTGTGTAATCACAGAGTTGATAGTCACGTAGTTTATTCTTCGATCGTAACACGCTTCTCTATGATCACAAAGTAAACTCAAACAGCACATGGTGAACAAGCTTCTCTAGGGTTGTAATGGCAACATTGTCAGCACATGTTTAAGTTAAATCACAAATTCACAGCTCACAGAGTCAGCACGTGTTTCAGTTAAATCACAGTTTCAAAGTAGCAACTGCTATTGGCATTTGAAGTGTTCATCATTATCATGTACAATACCACCATTTCGCACCATCATCACAATCGTGAATCAACGTATGTTTTTTGTTTCGGTTATGCCATTTGTCGAAGCTACCCAGATATTTACTTCTCTTCCTTACTCTTGTTCTTATCCCCTTAATCTTGCCAGTTGTCACCAAGTTCTCCAGTTTACTTCTTCTCAAAACGAGCCCAAAATATCTTGACTGTCCAAGTTTAATTTCTTTAATCAATTTACGGTTTTCATTTATTTATTTTTTAGGATTTGCTCATTAGTTTTTCTTTCTGTCAATGGTATTCTTTGCATATTCCTCAGAAACCATATTTACACTGCCACTATAGTGTGTGTGTGTGTTATTTTTGTTTGTTTTTGGCCTCAATTTAAAATTCAATATCTCAGTAACCAACTGAGGGAAAATGATGAGATTTAGCATATAATCTTATCATTATGTCCACCCAACAAAAAAAAATTTTGTTCTGGAGATTGTACAGCAGATTTCAATGTTTGTTTATATGCGGTATATAATTTTCGGCTTAGGGATTAAGTCCATCATTTTAAAAGTATTACAGCTTCAGCAAGACACACCCCCGCCCTTTTTGAAATTGTCTCGCGGTTTTCGTTTTGGCACAAACAGCGCGAAGTTAAATGGGTTTGTTCAGAGGTGTCTAAAATGGGGGTTCTTTCATGAAACGTGATTATATAAATAAACTAGCTGACTCGGCCCGGCTTCTATCTATCTATCTATCTATCTATCTATCTATCTATCTATCTATCTATCTATCTATCTATCTATCTATCTATCTATCTATCTATCTATCTATCTATCCGTCCGTCCGTCCGTCCGTCCGTCCGTCCGTCCGTCCGTCCGTCCGCCCGCCCGCCCGACCGCCCACCCGCCCGCCTGCCTGCCTGCCTGCCTACCTACCTACCTACCTACCTAGCTAGCCAGCCAGCCAGCCAGCCATCCATCCATCCATCCATCCTTTCACCCACCTACCTTTCTGTCTACCTACCTACCTACCTTTCTGTCTGTCTGTCTGTCTGTCTGTCTGTCTGTCTGTATGTCTGTCTGTCTGTCTGTCTGTCTGTCTGTCTGTCTGTCAACCAGTCCTCGCTATTAAATATTGATAAAAGTTACTGGAAAAAAATGTGAGGACCATGTGTTGAAAGAGGAAGAGGACTATTGGAGAAAGGATGGATTGAATTATATGCAACCGAGAGCAATCATCAACCTACTGGAATCGTCCGACACAGATTAAGGTCTGAGCAGATCGCAGACTTTAATCTACGTACACATTTACTGGGATATTTTGCTCCAACTATTCAGACGAATTGGAGGCCCTAAGCATTACAGCATCAGCATGATGTCTATGGAAACAGTTTGTATTCGACAGTGATGAATTTTCAATTCCGCAAGCCCTCAGCGGTGACAAACAACTGTATTGACACACACACACACACACACACACACACACACACACACACACACACACAACGCATTGAATACCAACAGAAGAGTAATATTGCGGTGGAAACTGACATATTGTGACATAACAAGCAACGTGAGAGCAAACACGTTGTCAAATTAGGGGACAACACACGTGCATACGAATCAATCTATAAAATTCAATGAAAAGAGGGCCAACATCGTTAAGAAGAAAGCCCACTACAGAGACACTGACAACTATTTTCATAGTGAAAAACAAGTAATCATGTTCCGTCTCTGAACGGTAAACAGCAGAGTAGACAGTCTTTCACGAAGACTCAAAGGGGGTCTGTCACCCATGTGTACGTGTGAACAAACTACACAGACAGCTGAACAGATCCTTAAAAATGGAAACATGATGACTAAATTGCGGTATCATTTCTGGTCACTCCATACGCACATTAACGCACGGCTATTTGGAAGCTTTCACGAACTAAATATAAAAAGCTAACATGAATACTTGTGTACACTTTATTAACCAGCAGCAGAAGAAACAAGAAGGAAATGAAAAATAAGGTAAGAAATATATTCCTTCTACTTTCCTGTTAATTTACAAATTATTTACCCCGTGCCTCTGTAAATTCTCTGTCTTTACTAATATTACACATTGCACCCCTCTCGGGACTCTCCGTGGTGAAGTGGTCAAGCCGTCTGACTCGGGCTCCGAAGGTTGTATGTTCGATTCCGGGCCGCGTCCTTCATTTCACGAGTGCATTTTTCGGAAACTCCCGAGGGTCGTCGCTGAAGCTACGGAGTTCGTGCTTTGTGCGACGCTTTCCTCGTTGCGGAAAGAAACTGAGCCATATGGGATAAAAACCCGGTGCAATGCAGCCGACCCTGTCGATTTTAAGTTACTTCTTTCATTGCACCCACTCCCATACGAATCCGGATACGCCTTGTGTGTCATCTGAATTGGCGGGTCTCCCATTACTGAAAACATAAATTTGTTAGCGAGAAATCACTAGTTGTTCAGCAAAACATCAAAGGAATGTCGCCGCTTTCGATGATTTAAGTTATTTTTGGACCTATCAAAGACACATTCCTTGGGTGGGGGTAAATATAAGACGGCTGTGAAAATTTCATAACGATGCAACAGACAGTTTTCAAAATAATTGATCGTGAATGAAGGCATTCTTTGTGGGACATACTATAAATGTTTTTCAGCTTGCCTGCTCATTGCCCACGTTTCACTTCCGTACAAAAGTGCAGGTTCTATATGGTACTTCAACATTCTTTTGCAGTTAACAAGTTAACAAGTTGCAATTAACATTTTGTTTATTTAAATATTGAGCACAACCAACTACTCCTTAGTTAACAACTAAGGTTAGAATTACATTTTAAGAAAACACGGATTACGGTCGTCACTAAGAAGAACTAAATACCACAATGTAATATACTGGTAAATATGAATTGTGAATAAACAAATGAATCGGTACAACTATCTCGGAACAGTCATAACATATGATTGGAGGTGACTTGGAGAGATTAAAACACGAATCGCTATGGCAAAGGTTGCCTTTTGCAAGGTGGAAAGCATACTGATCAATTAAAAAATTGATTTATTTTTTTTTTTTTTTTTCGGGATTTGAGATTTAAATATTAAGCACAACCCACTACTGGCAACGCTGATCGTATTCTGGTGTGAACCTTAGGTTCATTAATACATTAATTGCTGTGAAGTTGGAACTGCGACTAACTAACTAACTAACTAACTAACTAACTAACTAACTAACTAACTAACTAACTAACTAACTCCATTAATGGTCCCAGCAAGTAAACGGCATTCACGGGACCCTTGCCTTCTACAAACCCACACTGTCCCTTCGCCTATATAGGGTTGTATTTTCTTTATAACTCTTTGCATGATGATTCTTAGAAAAATCTTCGTGATATGGCTGATTATGCTAATTGTTCCATGTTGATCACATGGCGCCTGATTTCTTTGGAATCGCAATAAATTTATATTTACATAATTCAGGAGGTATATCTCCAGTAGCATATATTGTGTTCAGCAGTCTGGTGATCTAGTCTATTCTGTATTCTTCTAACATATTGATCGTTTCTGTTGTCATTTTGTCTGGACCCGGGGTCTTGCCAGTTTTCATGTCGTTAAGAGCTTTCTGAAATTCCATATTCAAAATGGGTGGTCCTTCATTATTATATGGAATATCGTATTCTGAATTGTTAGTTTTTAACTAATTAACTGTCACGGCATGATTCATCGTTTTGTGCGACTTCCCGTGTCTACCATGAGCACATATATCGCCGAAATGTTGTCACTGCGTTATAATACAACATATATGTTGCGATATTAATAACTCGCAAGCCATCACTGTGAAACGCCCCTACTTCCCATTTTCCGCAATTCATTTTTGTTTGGTCCAAGCCTACTTTTTGTGTGGATCAAGCCTACTTATTATTTGCTCCAAGTCCACTTTTTGTTTGGCACTGAATATGTTAACATATTTTCGGTATGAATAATCAGGTGCGGTGGACAGTTCGCGTCCAGTTCGTCCTCTTTTCCCCAGACAGTTTACATACCAATCTGAACATGATCTGGTACCCGTTTGATGAAACTGGGTCAACTCCACAGTCAAACTGACTGAAAATAAAACAATCGAATGTCCATGCTGACAATTGAACCCCGACCACTGACATGATAAGAGAAGACATTAATCACTATGTTTTCGCATTTACAAGCCAATAATACTGTCTGTATAATTGTCACGGCATTAGAGTTATAAAATATATTCCCCTTTTTTATACGATATGAAACACCTTTAAAGTTGTGTCAATCCACCGAATTAATGGCAGGACCTTGCCACATATACTACCGCATGTAAATTATTATTTTCCAAATCAAACAGTTAAATGTTAAGTAATCAGTGTCGTATCCTTAAGCGTATAAATCAATGTGGCATAACTGGCTGTAGCAATTTTGTCTCAAACCAAACACATTCCGTTGCATTGTAATTGTAAACTGCCAGACTAAGAATTATCTGAAGAGAACAATTTACACATCCGGCTTCTATCATTTAAAGAATGACAGAATCGGAGCACCATCATTAAGAAGGCGGTTTTCCAAGTGCTCAGTCTGTGGAACTGAACTACCTTTGCCATGGTGCTCTCCGGTTGTTATAGA
The DNA here is from genome assembly GCA_963921405.1 of Cepaea hortensis. Lineage (NCBI taxonomy): Eukaryota > Metazoa > Mollusca > Gastropoda > Stylommatophora > Helicidae > Cepaea > Cepaea hortensis. Next base: position 67,223,631 of record OY992894.1, on the reverse strand, counting down.
TTACCATTTTTTAATAAACGCTAATTGGTTTGTATAATTACATTAATCTTTGCGTTTTTAGCAGAAATAACCTATACATTAATAATATATAAGACGCGGCTCATTATTCATTGAATAAGTCGAACGCAAAATAGCATGTCAGAATTACAGTTCGGCATCTACAAAATTTGACTGATTACATGCAACTAACGGAATCGAGCATGGGTTAGCATGCTGGTCCAGAGTGCATGCGTTCGCATTCTATTCGAAGAGGGAATGGTTTAAACAATTGCTCGGGATTCCCAGGTTGATCCAGCCTAAAATGGGCACAGGAAATGTTCTGGAAAGTAAAGGCGACCTGGGTGATAATAACCACACCTACCTTGAGTGCTGATTGGCTTAAATAATTAGGAGGCTAGCAACAAACTCTAAATATGACCCAAGGCGCGGGACAGGATGCTTTACTTACTTCAGCTAGACACTGAGATGTGTAAGCTTCTTTACCGTGCCTTCCTATTACCGTGCCTTCAGCTAGACACTGAGATGTGTAAGCTTCTTTACCGTGCCTTCCTATTACCGTGCCTTCAGTTAGACACTGAGATGTGTATGCTTCTTTACCGTGCCTTCCTATTACCGTGCCTTCAGCTAGACACTGAGATGTGTAAGCTTCTTTACCGTGCCTTCCTATTACCGTGCCTTCAGTTAGACACTGAGATGTGTATGCTTCTTTACCGTGCCTTCCTATTACCGTGCCTTCAGTTAGACACTGAGATGTGTAAGCTTCTTTACCGTGCCTTCCTATTACCGTGCCTTCAGCTAGACACTGAGATGTGTAAGCTTCTTTACCGTGCCTTCCTATTACCGTGCCTTCAGCTAGACACTGAGATGTGTAAGCTTCTTTACCGTGCCTTCCTATTACCGTGCCTTCAGCTAGACACTGAGATGTGTAAGCTTCTTTACCGTGCCTTCCTATTACCGTGCCTTCAGCTAGACACTGAGATGTGTAAGCTTCTTTACCGTGCCTTCCTATTACCGTGCCTTCAGTTAGACACTGAGATGTGTATGCTTCTTTACCGTGCCTTCCTATTACCGTGCCTTCAGTTAGACACTGAGATGTGTAAGCTTCTTTACCGTGCCTTCCTATTACCGTGCCTTCAGTTAGACACTGAGATGTGTATGCTTCTTTACCGTGCCTTCCTATTACCGTGCCTTCAGCTAGACACTGAGATGTGTAAGCTTCTTTACCGTGCCTTCTACAGCCTGGGTTTATGTCACATCTCTCAAGCTTGACAACTGACAATCGCAATGTTTGGTTATTGTCTAAACAGTTGGCCACATAAATTGAAAAAGCATATATATACCATTTTAGATGTAACACCTTAAAGGTGTGACTACTATTTAACTCAATAGAAAGAATGCGGGAATAGATCACATAAAACGTGCTAACAGAAATAATTTGGAAAAAGAACACACTAAACTTGACAACTCAACATAATTTTTTTGAAATAAGAAACCGCTACACGTATTAATTTAACAGAAAGAACTTTGGAAGAAGAAAGTGCTAAGCCCGTTCTGTCAATACAAAAAACTGGAAGAATAATACGCGAATCGTGTTTGCCCAACAGAAAGAACATAACTGAATACGCTAAGCGTGTTTGTCCAACAGAAGGAACATTGGGGGAAAAAACGCTAAGCATGTTTGCCCAACAGAAAGAACATTGGAAAAAGAAAACGCTATGCGTGTTTGCCCAACAGAAAGAACATTGGAAAAAGAAAACGCTAAGCGTGTTTGCCCAACAGAAAGAACATTAGGAGAAAAACGCTAAGTATGTTTCTTCAACAAAAAGAACAATCGAAAAAGAAGCACTCAGCATGTTTGTCCAACAGAAAGAACAATCGAAAAAAAAAGAAAACACTCAGCGTGTTTGCCCAACAGAAAGAACATTGGAAGAAGAAAACACTAAACGTGTTTGTCCAACAGAAAGAACAATCGAAAAAAGAAAACACTCAGCGTGTTTGCCCAAGAGAAAGAACACTGGAAGAAAATTGACTGACTGGCACCTTGCCGTCTTGATAGACGATAGTTTGTAAAATTGAGTTATAGTGCTCCATAGCACAAAGCCTGGGCTGAGTTTAGAGACCATGCGTTGCCCATGCAGCATGATACCTCTCTCGGTCTGCCTAGTTTACTCCAGAGGAAAGGTAATACCAATACATCTGGAACAAGACAAGCTGCAGAAGCTGCCGGATCAACACAGCAATGCTCTAACTGTCCGCCTGTCGGAGCTTTCATCCTAGATCATTTGCCGACGAAGGCTTAGGGCCTGGTGTGCCCTGCCATGACATTAAGTCTTTAAGTTACACCTCCTCGCACTAGGTTAAGGCTTGTACCCTCCAAATTGCACTCCTCCACCCGAAGCCGTTGCCACAATGTGGGGTGTCGGGTTTGGTAAGCGCCGCCTAACATTCGGCGCTAACAGAAAGCAGGTAGTACCGTCTGCTGTCATACGGTAGCTCAGTCATATCTCACTAAGACCTGACGCACGGAAGAAGATTACGCTAGGCATATTTACCCAACATAAAGCACACTGGAAGAAGAAAACGCTAAGCGTGTTCGCCCAACTGCAAGATCTTGGGAAGAACAACAAGCTAAACATGTTTGTTCAAAAGACAACAATTATGTCAAGAAAAAGAAAGATTAGAAATATTTCCCCATGAAAAAGAAAGTTGCAAGAAAACACCTGCTAAGACTGAAGACGATTTAATAGTAACAAGCGGGCACGCTCCCGTGGTTGATAGGGAGTTGCGATGATAATGTCCTCAGCGCTGTCTGGCGGGGGTTCGACGTCAGCATTGGTCATATCGCTATGTGAGAGAATGACTGGTTTCATATTACATCATTCATTCAGGTCTACATCAGGTGATGGCGCTAACACATCACAGACCCATAGCAAGAAACTGCTTAGGGACACTTTGTTATTAATGATTTGTAATGCTCGCTTTGAACTCAAGCGTAGTCCATAAACGAGCTACTACTTCTAGCGCACTGGACTGCATTTTTTGCGCGTGGATTCCATCCATCCATCCATCCATCCATCGATCATGTGTCATGCCGAAAAGCGTGGGCGGTCATGTTTTCAAATCTCACTCGATCACCAGAGTCGTAGATCAGCTCTGTGTTGCTGTCTCGACCGTGCCATCCAGGTATTTTCTTCTCGGACTTCCCCTTGGTCTCTTCGATATTGCCAGTTGTAACCAAGTTCTCCAATTCCATCCATCCATCATGTGCCATACGTTAAGCGTGAACGGTCATGTTTTGCCATCTCACTCGATCGCCAGAGTCGTGGATCGGTCCGTGTTTCTCTCTCGACCATGCTACGTGGCCAAGCCATCCAGGTATTTACTTCTCGGTTTTCCCCTTGGTCTCTCCCCTTCGATCTTGCCAGTTGTCACCAAGTTCTCCAATTCATTTCTTCTCATAACATGCCCAAAAATGTTAACTGTCTGCGTCTAATTTCTCTAATCAGTTTACGATCTTCATTTGTTTCTTGAAGGACTTGTTCATTGGTGTTTCTGTCTGTCCGTGGTATTCTTTGCATTTTCCTCAGAAACCACATTTCCACAGCCATTAGATGTTTTTCAGCTTGTCTGCTCATTGTCCACGCTTCACATCCATACTAAAGTACAGGTTCTATGTAGCACTTCAACACTCTTTTTCTGGTTTCAATTAATATCTTTTTATTGGTCAGTATGTTTTTCATCTTGCAAAAGGCTCCCTTCGCATTGTCCATTCTTGTTCTAATCTCTTCAAGGCATCTCCCATCAGTGTTATGACTCTTGCGAGATAACTGTACCGATTCACTTGTTTAAGAATATTCCTATTTAGTTGATATTGTATTGTCGTATTACCTTCGTCCCAGTGACGACCATACTCTGTGTCTTCTTACAATTCAATTCTAACCCGCATCTACTAAATGTTGCAGGTCCTGTTCATTGTCTGCAATCAAGACTATATCATATGCATATCCAATGTTATTGATGCATCGTCCCCCAATGTTGATTCCTTCCATATCTTCTATATTTCTGAAAATATTTTCACTATACAGGGAAAGAAATCTTGAGACATTACACATCCCTGTCTCACACCTCTCTTAATAAGCTGATCTTGACCTACTTCATTATCAATTCTTATGGCAGCTTGTTGTTTCCAATATATGTTATTTACAAGTCTAAGGACTTTTTCCATCAATGTGTAGATCTTCAAGCATCCTTATCAATGTCGAAACCGTATCAAAAACCTTTGTGTAGTCAATAAAGCAAAGGTGTAGATCTTTATTTCAATTACTGTTCTCTGTTCAATTACGTTCAATTACTGTTCTCAGTATTTTTTTTTCCGCATATCCTTTACAGCACATCGCTGTCACCACCAGCATTTTACCGCTGTCGTTGATTTCTTGGCAAGATTACGCTCAGTAGTTTGCCATGGCTTTCTGTGCGACCGGCTCACTTATCCAGTAAGTTACCAACGCGGCGAAAACCACTTCCAATTCTCGTGCGCTGCGTTACCCTACGTGGATAAACGGGATTACGGAGAAAGTCGTTTAACCCGTAGGCCAGGGAGAACGGCCTCTGTATATACACAGCATTTACTGTATGTACCCTTGCCTTCAACAAACCTACATTGTTCATCTCCTATTTCGGGTTGTTTTTTCTTCCTAACTCTTTGCATGATAATTCTTAGCAAAATCTTCGTGATGTGACTCATTATACTAATTGTTCGATGTTGATCACAGTCCAAGGCTCCTGATTTCTTTGGGATTGCAATAAATACATAAATTCATAATACACGAGGAAATTTCCAGTATCATATATTGTATTCAGCAGTCTGGTAACTTTATCAATTCCATATTCTTTTAAAGCATTAATCATTTCTGTTGTGATGCTGTTTGAACCGGGGGTCGTGCTAGATTTCTTATGGTCCATCTTCAAAATTGATAGTCCTTCAATATTGTTTGAATATTATATTGTTCTTCTACGTTATAATCATAAAGGTTTTTTACATAATCTGACCATACATATAAAATCTGATCTGTTTCTATTATGATTTTTCCGTCTTTTGTCTTGAAATAGGATAGAATCAGACAATATATCAGATTTGTTCTTTACTTCTATGTTAACATTCTCTTGTATTTCTTTGTCAGTTTTCAATTTGCATAAATCATATTTAGGGTTTCCTGTTGTATACATGACTTTCTTTAATTTTAACCCTCAGTGTGCCTGTAATTAATCTGTGATCACTGTAACAGTCTGTATTAGGGACTGTTTTTATGATTGTTAACGCATTTCGAAACCTTCTGCTAATCAGGATGTAATCTATCTGGATTGTAATCCTACTGTCTGGACTCCTCCATGTCCATTATCTTCTAGGATGTTGTTTAAACCATGTGTTTCCTATAAACATTTCTTTTTTTTTTTTTTTTTTTTTGCCCATTCTACAAGTCTGTATCCTCTTTCGTTTCGCTCTCCCAAACCATAATTGTCTACACTGCATCCATCGAATTTATTTCCTACTTTTGCGTTGAAATCATCCAATGTAATATTTATTTCAGATTTGTATACAGTTCTTCAAAGCAGACTCCATGTCATTATAAAATTCATCTATACTTTCTTCACTGCATTCACTTGGAGCATATACTTGAATGACATTTATTGTAAAAGGTCTTCCGTTTAAATTTACTAATAGAACTCTGTCAGACGCGGATCAATATCCTTTAACAGAATTTGCTTCGCTTCGGAGGTCACGGGTGGCAAGTATCGCCTGGATCTTTACTTCGGGGCATGCCAGTGTGCAGGGGAATGAACAGGCGAACATACTGGCTGGCTCTGCAAAACTTGGTGGAGTATTGATACATGACAAGGCAGACGTGGTTGCGGCCTTGTGGGAGCACGTGTACACCTCGGAGGAGCAAATGGATCATCATGGTCTGGCGAGAAAGAGGCAGCGAGAAGTGATGAGGGGATCTGGCCGACGCTCGACGCTCAGAGGAAAGGCGAGACGGACATATAATCAGATTGCTACTGGTACTGTCACATAATCAGTTTGCTACTGGTACTGTTGGTGTTGGAACTCTTTGCTGGCTGCTGGGGATGGGGACGGAGCGCCTATGGGAACGCCCCGAATGCTGTCATGTCGGTTCCTAGATCAATCAATCAATCAATCATGCCTCCTCATGTACGCCGTGATTCGGCTGGCCATGATTGAGAAGAATATTGGTAAATATAAAATAAGATAATGCAATGTCCAGGCAGATATACAGAGGCTACATCCTATTTGCTCCCGACACTCATTATGTAGTGCCAATCTGCTTTGAAGGCGATATTAAAGAATCTCCAGCCAACCCCATCCTGCGTCTTCCCAGGAGCTCTTGCAGTCTTCTGCCGGGCTACAACTTGATGTTGCCACCCAAACAGGGGCTAGGGTGGAGCTAAGTGGTCTCGAGGCAAGGTGTCCGTCTCGAGTGCTGGAGGTCCCGGGTTCAAACCCCGGTGAGGGCGGGATTTTTTTTTTTTTCACGTGGACTTAGAGTAACAGCATTTCCCCTGGTCTCTGGGTAGTGAGATCGGACGCCCGTGTGTATTGCTGCACACCTAAACAATCCCTTGTCAGTTGGAAATAGAAAAATATTAGCCTAACTGCGCTGCCCAAGCAAAATTCGAGTTAAAAATCTACCCATAGAATTTCAGGATCCACAAGGTGCTACGTAGTTCGTGCACTGAGCTGAGATTCTCCGGACTCAGGCTTTAGTTACGAGTAGAAAGGAGCACTTATGGGTTACACCCGTGTGCCGTGATGTTGTTCCGGGGTCTAAACTAAACTAAACAAACTAAATCCCACACACAACGTTATCTTTCTCCTGAACACTTTCTACTTACCATTTCCGGGTTTACGCGTGTTAGATTTTACAGACCTGAGCTTTTATTCTAGAGTCCTGTGTGAGACATCATCTGTGTTGTTTGTTGGGCTCTGTCTGGTGTTGGGCTCATATCTTGTGGGTAATTTTTGCATGCTCTCTGGCTTCATATTCAATCAATCAATCATGTGCCATGCCGGAAAGCGTGGGCGGTCATGACTCGCCATTTCACTCGATCACCAGCGTCGTGGATCAGCTCGGTGTTCCTGTCTCGTCCATGCCATATGGCCCAGCCATCCAGGTATTTTCCTCTCGGTCTTCCTCTCGGTCTGTTCCCTTCGATCTTGCCAGTTGTCACTAAGTTCCCCAATCCATTTCTTCTCATAACATGTCCAAAACATTTTGACTGTCTACGTATAATTTCTTTAATCAATTACGATTTTCATTTGTCTCCTGTAGTACTTGGTCATTGGTTTTTCTGTCTGTCCTTGGTATTCTTTGCATTTTCCTCAGAAACCACATTTCTGCAGCCATAAGATGTTTTTCAGCTTGACTGCACATTGTCAAAGTTTCACATCCATACAAAAGAACAGGCTCTATGTATCCCCTCAACACTCTTTTTCTCGTTTCAATTGACATCTTTTTATTGGTCAGAATGTTTTTAATCTTGCTAAAGTCTACTACTTTGGCCATGGCGATTCTTGTTCTAATCTCTTCAAGGCATCTCCAATCAGATGTTATGACTGTTACAAGATAATTGTACCGACTCACTTGTTGAAGAATATTCCCATTTACTTGTATATTACATTGTGGTACTTCGTTCTTCCTAGTGACGACCATAACCTGTGTCTTCTTACAATTTAATTCTAACCCCAGCTGCTCACTGTGTACAACAACTAATATTAAGTTTTAAAAAAATAACGAAATAACTGTAATGTGTTTACATATCCTGTTATTTAGTTATTTAGTTTTAGCCATGGCGTGTCTGTGCCGAAGTGGTTACGCCAACTGTCTCGTGCTCCGAAGGATTGGGTTCGGTCCCGACCTACGTCGTTCCGTTCACAAGTTCAGTTTTCTCCCGGACAACTGATGGTAGTCGCTATTGTTACGAAGTTCGTGCTTTGTGCCACGGTTTTGCAGGCCGCCCTGCAGAAATAGACCGAGCCATATGGGATGAAACCTGGAGCAATAAAGTCCATCCTCTTGCCCTTTAAACCTGTTTTGTCCAGTTATATCGAGCTGTCAGATCGTGTAACATAAAGCATGTTGTATGTGACGTTACCATAACATAAAGGGTATTAATTCTTTTCAGGTCAAAAGTCTGATTACATCAAAGAGGGAAGCCATTCTCACTGTGTGTATTTTCATCGCTCTCATAGCCAGCGTAGCTCCCGTGCACACGACTTGGCATTCAAAATGTGAATTCAACAAACAAAACAATTATAGGACTGGTATTCACGGAGAATCGCTAGAAGGTGGAGCAGATTTCATTCGTCGTTAACAACGTATTTATTCCAATGGCTGCCTTTATGATCATCATTATCTGTACAGTGACACTGGCGATCCAGTTAAAGAAAAGTGCAGAATGGCGCAAAGGTATCAGTTCCACAAGACAGATTGATAATGTGACCAGTCGCAACCAACGGACAGCTCAGATGGTCATTGTGATCTCAACATTGTTTGTCGCCTCTTACTTTCCGTTTAGCATGATTTTTTTAGCTATGGCTTTGGAGCCAGAGTTCTCCCTGGATGGTAAATTTAGAAACATCCAGTGTCCTGAATTCAGTCAATTCTCCAGCGAATATTTTTATCTATTACCGAATGAGTAGTAAATATAGACAGATATTTCGACAAATTTTTCGCATGGATTCGAAATCAAGATCTGATTTGTGCCGATTGTGAGATATGAGTGACCAAAATACTAATTAACGCCTACAATGTTCCTATTACGTTTAATGTGCATGTATTGTGTTACAATGTTATATTAATTTACTTATACGTATGTTTGTATTGTTCTTGACAAAAGTATAGAGTAACTAAGCGCCGGACAATTGTGTCGTGTTTCCTCATAGTTGTTTTATTGTCTTACCAGTATCAACCCCGGCAAGAAATGGTTGCCGGTGCCTCAAGCTTTTAAGTGCACTTTCTCCTGAATTATCACACTTGACAGACGGTGCAGAGAGCAGAACCCTGCCGCTGTCAATGCAGAGGTCACCGCTCTCATCTATGAACACTCAGATAGTCCCTATCTATACTGGTAGATCTATTGTAAAGCAGCAGAGAAGTGCATGGGCATTTACAGCCCGTTCAGCGGGCCGAATCGTTCAAGAATCCAGTGGTGCCCACTCCATGACCACGAGCAGCATGACGATGGAGGTGATGGCAGTAACACAGGCTTTCATGTAGCTAGAATCACAGCATTATACCAACGTGCGTATACTAAGTGATTCAATGAGCATGATTCGGAAGGTCGAAGCTGGATCTGTACGTAGACAGTGGACTGAGTCGCTGCGGAAGTCTGTTGTCCGCAAAGTCACCTTCATCTTCGTCCCGGGACATGCGGGAGTCGAGGGAAATGAAGGAGCTGATAAACTGGCTGACTCTGCACCCCCTGTAGATGGCCAGCCCATGGATCGTGCCGATGTTATTAACGTCCTCAAAGATATGGCGAGAACAGAGGACTTTGACGTCAGTAAATCCACATCACTGTCCAGGATGAAAGACTTGGGAGTAAGAATTGGCACGGCCAGACACGAGGGGTACATTAGGAAAAGGAGGTGCCTCGTCAACCAACATAGAACTGGCACTATTAGCCATCGAACGCTGACGCATATGCTGAGGAGAGGGTCCGAGAACCTATGGACCTGTTCGGAGCGCAATGAAGATACCCCAACTGATAACTGATAACTGAACTGATAACTGTTTTATTGATACTTGTCTTAGTTGTTATTATATCGTTAAATTAGTTTTACGAGTTTCCTTTGTCCCCTACGTTGATTATTGTTTATCTGGTGTGAGGCCTAAGTCAGATATGTATGTGTGTTAGTTTTTATTGTGTGTCTCGGTATTTAAAAATACATTTTTGTTTCATTATATTCTAATTTAGGACTGGTATTCACGGAGAATCGCTATTGCGAACAGTTATTGAACGTGCTTTAGAAGTAAACAAGGATATACATCTTTGCTTTATTGACTACACAAAGGCTTTTGATAGAGTTAGACATGTCAACATTGTGGATATGTTTGCAGATCTACAAATTGATGGGAAAGACATTAGACTTATAAAAAACATATATTGGAAACAAGAAGCTGCCATAAGGATTGATAATGAAGTAGGACAATATCAACCTATTAAGAGAGGCGTTAGGCAGGGATGTGTAATGTCTCCAGATCTTTTTTCCCTATACAGTGAAAATATTATCAGAAATGTAGAAGACCTAAATGGAATCAGCATTGGAGGACGAAACATAAATAACATTAGATATGCAGATGATACAGTATTGATTGCAGACAATGCACAGGATCTGCAACAATTAGTAGATGCGGTTGTTGTACACAGTGAGCAGCTGGGGTTGGAATTAAATTGTAGGAAGACACAGGTTATGGTCGTCACTAGGAAGAACGAAGTACCACAATGTAATATACAAGTAAATGGGAATATTCTTCAACAAGTGAATCGGTTCAATTATCTCGGAACAGTCATAACATCTGATGGCAGATGCCTTGAAGAGATTAGAACAAGAATCGCCATTGCGAAAGTAGCCTTTAGCAAGATGAAAAACATTCTGACCAATAAAATGATGTCAATTGAAACGAGAAAAAGAGTGTTGAGGGGATACATAGAGCCTGTTCTTTTGTATGGATGTGAAACTTGGACAATGTGCAGTCAAGCTGAAAAACATCTGATGGCTGCAGAAATGTGGTTTCTGAGGAAAATGCAAAGAATACCATGGACAGATAGAAAAACCAATGACCAAGTACTACAAGAGACAAATGAAAATCGTAGATTGATTAGAGAAATTAGACGTAGACAGTCAAAATTTTTTGGACATGTTATGAGAAGAAATGGACTGGAGAACTTAGTGACAGCTGACAAGATCGAAGGGAACAGACCAAGAGGAAGACCGAGAGGAAAATACCTGGATGGCTTGGCCACATGGCATGGACGAGACAGGAACACTGAGCTGATCCACGACTCTGGTGATCGAGTGAAATGGCGAATCATGACCGCCCACGCTTTCCGGCATGGCACATGATTGATTGATATACTAATTAACATTTCGTTTCTAAAAGGAATAACGGTGTTCCTCTTAAAGTACGTATTCATTTATCTATGTCTGGCACATAATTACTCCTCTAGTGTTTTTTATGAACAGAAAGGTTGCCGGGAGTGTGTAAGAGAAGATAGGACGGGACATGAATAATGGCGTTTGAGGACTATAACATTACCCATTCTGAGGAATATATTAAGACACGCTGACATGATTAAGATCGGTTGCAGATCCCCATGTGTGGCTAGAAAGACCACAGACTTGTTGTTTACAGTATACGTTCTTTATAAGTCTGCCGTCGTTCTCGCCAGACATGTGGATTTACACGCATCTTTATCATGTTTCCATAACAACAGATAATCAAGTAGGTCAACACCAGCTAATCAAGAGAGGTGTGCCAACGTCTTGTCTAATGTTTCAAGACCTTTTTTTCCCTTGATAGTGGAAGCATTATGAGAAATTTAGAAGATATGAGAGGAATCGCTCTTGGATATAATATCAGCACTAAAGACGATCAGCATGATCAGTACTGATGGAAGACAATGGACAGTATCTGTACTATTTTGTGGATTCGGTAATTGTACATAGTGAGAAATTAGGATTGATTACATTGTATGGAAACGTAAATTATGACCATCTCCAATAATTAAGAAATATCATAATGTAGAATCAAAGTGAATGAGACCATTCTTAAATACGTAAATGAGTATAACTATCTTGAAACAGCTGTAATGTCTGATAGAAACTGCTTTATAATGATAATAACAATAAGAATAAGGACTGTCTTTTGCAAGATGGAAAACATACTCACCAATTAGATGCTGTATCAATTACAGTGAGAAAATGGTGTTACAGTGATATATACAACCGTTACATTTGTATGTAAGTGAAAAATGGACAATCTCAAACAGACTAAATAACGTCTAATGGCAGTAGGAATGTGCCTGGTGAGGTAAATGCTAAGAATGCATTGGACTGAGCAACAAAATGAAATGAGGCAGACTTTCAAGAGACACATGTAAACAGTAAAGTAATTACATAAATTATTCATAGACAGTCACACATTTTTGGCACATTATAAGGAAAAATGCGTTTTAAAACTAGTGACTACTGGCAAATTCGATGGGGGAAGAACTAAGAGAGACAAAGAGATACAGTGTGCATATAGCTTAGGCTCATGGGATGATTGGGCAAGCCCACAAATCTGATCTAAATAACTGGTGATCGTGCGAGATGACGAACCATGACAGCTCACGTCTGTTACATACTGTTGGAGATCGCAAGCTATTGAGAAGCTTGATCGCCGGTATCACTCAGCGAGGTACAATATCTCATAACAGTATTTTAAAAGTCAAGTTGCTGAAAGTTTACATTTGTTGTTATTGAACTTATTGACTTTTATTTTCTTTCTTGTTCTTCTCGTTATAATTCTGAGTAAAAGTTTAGTGGCATGGTTTATGAGGTTAATTGTACGAAAGTCATCGCATTCAATTGCTGCTGGTCTTTTTGGTACATCTATAAATACATATTTCAGCATATCGCTCAGAAAATGTTAACTGTTGTACATATATTTCAACATTTTGGTTAATTAATATATATATATATATATATATACTCTGAATTCTCCCAGCACTAATTCTTCTATTGTGATTCCATCTGGCCCAAGTCTTTTTCCTGTCTTCATATGTTTGACAGCGTCAGCGTCTTCTTCTTTTAGAATAGGTGAATCTTCTAAGTTGCTTTCTTCTGTTAGTGCTTCTCTTTCTCCATCATCCATCCATCCATCATGTGCCATGCCGGTAAGCGTGGGCGGTCATGTTTTGCCATCTCACTCGATCACCAGAGTCGTGGATTAGCTCCGTGTTTCTGTCTCGACCATGCCACGTGCCCAAGTCATCCAGGTATTTACTTCTCGGTTTTCCCCTTGGTCTCTCCCCTTCGATCTTGCCAGTTGTCACCAAGTTCTCCAATTCATTTCTTCTCATGACATGCCCAAAAAATGTTGACTGTCTACGTCTAATGACTCTAATCAGTTTACGATCTTCATTTGTTTCTTGAAGGATATGTTCATTGGTTTTTCTGTCTGTCCATGGTATTCTTTGCATGTTCCTCAGAAACCACATTTCCACAGCCATCAGATGTTTTTCAGCTTGACTGCTCATTGTCCAAGTTTCACATCCATATAAAAGTACATGTTCTATGTAGCACCTCAACATTCTTTTTCTCGTATCAATTGACATCTTTTTATTGGTCAGTATGTTTTTCATCTTAGCCGGCTGCCTGGCCTAGGGGTTAGCAGCTTTCTCCGTTAATCCCGAATACTCTCGTAGTCAACGTGAGCGGACGAGAATTAGAAGTGGTTCGAGTCACGCTAGTGACTTATGAGAGTATGCAGCCGGTCGCTCAGAAAATCGTGGCGTGTTGATGAGCGTAATCTAGCCTAGGAATCAACATACAGCTGAAAGATGCTGGTGTTGACCGCAATATCCTGAAACAGGATGGAAACGCGGAAAAAAATTTTTTTTCATCTTGCTAAAGGCTACCTTTGCCATGGCGATTCTTGTTCTAATCTCTTCAAGGCATCTCCCATCAGATGTTATTACTGTTCCATGATAATTGTATCTATTCACTTCTTGAAGAATATTCCCATTTACTTGTATATTATATTGTGGTATTTCGTTCTTCCTAATGACGACCATAATCTGTGTCTTTTTACAATTTAATTCTAACCCTAGTTGTTCACTGTGTGTAACAACCGCATCTACTAAATGTTGCATGTCCTCTTCATTGTCTGCAATCAAGACTGTGTCATCTGTATATCTAATGTTATTGATGCATCGTCCCCCAATGTTGATTCCTTCCATATCTTCAATATTTCTGAAAGTATTTTCACTGTACAGGGAAAACAGATCTGGAGGCGTTACACATCCCTGTCTCACACCTCTCTTAATAGGCTGATACTGACCTACTTCATTATCAACTCTTATGGCAGCTTGTTGTTTTCAATATATGTTCTTTACAAGTCTAAGGTCTTTTCCATCAATTTGTAGATTTTCAAGCATCCTTATCATGTCGATATGTCTCACTTTGTCGAAAGCCTTTGTGTAGTCAATAAAGCAAAGGTGTAGATCATTGTTTACTTGTAAAGAACGCTCTATTACGGTTCTCAGTATGTACACAGCATTTACTGTACCCTTGCCTTCTACAAACCCACATTGTTCTTCTCCTATTTCAGGTTGTATTTTCCTCTTAACTCTTTGCATGATAATTCTTAGCAAAATCTTCGTGATGTGATTCATTATACTGATTGTTCGATGTTGATCACATTCCAAGGCTCCTGATTTCTTTGGGATTGCAATAAATACGGAATTACATAATTCACGAGGTATATTTCCAGTATCATATATTGTATTAAGCAGTCTGGTAACTTTATCTATTCCATATTCTTCTAAAGCATTAATCATTTCTGTTGTGATGCTGTCTGAACCGGGGGTCTTGCTAGATTTCATATGGTTAAGAGCATTCTGAACCTCCGTCTTCAAAATTGATGGTCCTTTATTATTATTTTGAATATCATACTCTTCATCTCTGTTATCTTCATAGAGGTTTTTCACGTAATCTGACCATACATATAAGATCTGATCCTTTTCTATTATGACTCTTCCATCTTTTGTCTTTAGGCAACCTGCTGATGTACGTGTTCTTTGATTAGTAAGCTTCTGGATTCTTTTGTGCATTAGTTTCGTATTTTTACTGTTGTGTTGTTCTTCAATTTCTCTGAAATTTTTCTCAAGCCATGCTTCTTTTACCTCATTACATAAGGTTCTGACTTTTCTGTGAATTCCTTCATATTTGGCAGGATTATTTTTGTTCCGTCTTCTTGCTTCCATTAGTTGTAAAATATCTTCAGTCATCCTTGTCTTACGGCCCAGTTTCTTTACTTTTGGAATAGTTTTTTCTGCAGCACAACTGATTGAATGCTTCACCATTTCCCATTGATCATCTACATCTTTAAATAGGATCTCTAGATCAGACAATAAATCAGATTTGTTCTTTACTTCTATGTTAAAATTATCTTGTATTTCTTTGTCAGTTTTCAATTTGCACAAGTTATATTTAGAGTTTCCTTTTGTATACTTGACTTTCTTTAACTTTACCCTCAATGTGCCTGTAATTAATCTGTGATCACTGTAACAGTCTTCCTTTGGAACTGTTTTTACGACTGTTAACACATTTCGAAACCTTCTGCTAATCAGGATGTAATCTATCTGGTTTTTAATCCTGCTGTCTGGACTCCTCCATGTCCATAATCTTCTAGGATGCTGTTTAAACCAGGTGTTTCCTACAACCATTTCTTGTTCTTTTGCCCATTCTGCAAGTATGTATCCTCTTTCATTTCGCTCTCCCAAACCATGGTTGCCTACACTGCATCCACCGCCTTGCTTTCCTATTTTTGAGTTGAAATCACCCATTATGATATTTATTTCTGATTTTTTACATTTCTTCAAAGCAGACTCCGTGTCATTATAAAATTCCTCTATACTTTCTTCACTGCATTCACTTGTTGGAGCATATACTTGAATAACATTTATTTTAAAAGGTCTTCCGTTTAATTTTACTAATAGAACTATGTCTGACACAGCCCGATATCCTGTAACAGAATTTGATGTTTGCTTATCTAATATGATGGCTACACCTCTTTGCTCTTGTTCTCCCCCAGAGTAAATAATCTTACAATCTTCTCCTGGTGTTTATCCCTGCCCCTTTCCATCTCGTTTCCGACATTCCTAGTATGTTAATCTTCTCTCTCTCTCCATTTCTTGTTTGATGTTTTCTAATTTTCCATCTGCATTCATTGTTCTAACATTCCAAATCCCTACTTTCAATGATATTAATCTTTTGCACCTAGTAGCCTGTTGACGGTCTGGAGTCTCCTGGTGCACATGACTCTCCCTACCGGGCGAGGCTGCTCCTATGGAGCACCCATTTACGCCGTTTCTCTGATTATCGATGAGTCCACACAACATGATTTTCTTGGCATCTGTAAAGAAGGTAGTTTGCCATTGCTTTCTTTCCTAGCAGTGACCATACTGGTCAGTGACCGTAGCCATTGTCTCATACAAAAAATGAGATCATATGCCTACCGTCGTGAAGGTGGAGACCATAACCTACAACTATCTGTCGGCTGCTCCCCAGCTTCATCCACCACCTGCAACCCTGATAGGGAGGCTGAACGGGTACTCCACCTTGCCCAAGGTGTTCCAATATTTCTCCATCATATAGTTAGTTATCTTATATTCTAATTCCACCTCTTCATTATAGCCTCTTCCTCCAATAATATATTTCTTTCTTTTTTTAAATTTTAAACACCCTGCATTTACTCTTATTTATTCTTACTATGAACTCACTGATTTGTCTGCGAATAATTGTTGTATCTTTAATATAATGTAATTCGATTTTATTGCACTGCTCGTTTAACCAACTTTCTTGTGACTTCACACATTTATCTCTTATTTCTTTATTTATCTTGTTTGTCATTTTTACTCTGTTTTCTTTGTCCATCAACCTTAAGATTTCTTCAGTCATCATTTTTTTTTTCTAAGCTTTTTGGTTTCACTCCTGTAATATTTCATTGCCTGTTTGATTAATGGAGTCCCTTGACATTTCCCATTGTTCATTTATACTCTGCATCTTAGCTATTGCATTGTACCTATTTTTCACAGTTACTCTGTATAGTTCTTGAATTTTTTATCTGCTTTCAGAACATCTTTATTACGTCTCATATTTCTAACCACTCTTTTTCCTCTCTTCAATCTTATTCAATTGTCTACATAGTGATACATGATCGCTATTACAGGCAGCACCTGGCATTGTCTTTATATTAATTAGCGCATATCTAAATGTTTCATTAATAAGTATGTAGTCAATTTGGTTAAGTAATTTCTTGTCAGGGTTTTTCCATGTGTAAAGTCTTCTTTTATGGTGTTTAAACCAGATGTTTCCAATAATCATATCATTGATATTTTCCCATTATATAAGTTTCTCTCCTCTTTCACTTCTTGTACCTAAACCATAATTCCCCACTACATCCTTCATTTTTGTCTGTCCTGGTATTATTTTTATTTCTTGTGATATAATTTGAGACATCGCCATTTCAACTTCGTTGTTAACGTGTTGTATTTCTTCAAGGCTAATACTTGTTTTTTGGTGAGTTTATTTGTATAATATTTATATCTATTGGTTTGCCTTTCATTTCGACAATAGTAACGCTATCTGAAATACGCCAGTAAACATTAATTGACTTGGCTGTTGTTTTTTTTAATCCAATAGTAGTCCTACTCATTTCTCGTTGTATCCCCTCCAGAATAAATTATCGTGTGTTAGTCGGTTGTAATTGTTCCAGATCCCTTCCATCTCATCTCACTTATGCCTAGCATATTCATTTTCATGCTTTCCATTTCTCTTATCATGTTGTTCAACTTTCCTGACTCATATAATATCGTCAAAATCCATGTTCCTATTTTAAATGTATTTCCCATTTTAAATTTATTCGTTATGGCTTTGCAGAGAATTTAATGTAAACCTATGCTCATGTTTTGTGGATTATTCAAAGGCATTTTACTGTATACAACATCAGAAGTTTTGGGAAATCATGAGGAATATGAGCTTTCCATCACATGTAATACACCTCATAAAAATGCTCTATCAAGACCAACAAGCAGCGGTTAGAATAGATGGCGAGACATCAGATTGGTTTGACATCAAGCAAGGAGTCCGCCAGGGCTGCGTGCTGTCACCCTATTTGTTTAACCTGTACGCCGAAAATATAATGAGAAATGTAAGAGATGATATAACCAGGGAGTAATATGATGCCTTGAATATCGGTGGTCATGAAATACCAGAGATTCGATATGCTGATGATACAGTATTACTATCCACATCACAGAATGGTATAGAGAGCTTCATAACCCCAACCCAAAGAAATAGTTCAAATAAAAACTTAAATCTTAACATAGCAAAAACGAAGATAATGCATACAGATAAAACTACTATGGAGAAAGAAATGCATGTTAATGAGAAAAGATTGGAGGTGGTGGAAAATGTCGAATATCTTGAGTCATTGATTACCAACAATGGTGACACAATGTAAGAAATTACACGACGACTATTAGTTACTCTTCAAAGATTAAACAACTGAATAAATAATGGAGTGGGACAGATAGAACTACAAAAAATTAGATTTTGAAGAGCATTCTTCTTTCTCATTGCAACATACGCCTGTGAGACCTGGACACTTACTTAACAAGCAGAACAGCGCATAAGTGCATTTGAATATACATGTATAGACGGATTCTAAGAATATCTTGGGTAATGAAAAGAACAAATGCATCCACACTTCAAGAGTTGAATATTGAAGAAGGTTGGCTATTAAAGACAATAAAACAATGAAAATTGATTTATTTTGGTCACTTGAAACGTCAAGAAATTTTGGAGAGAACAATAATGGAGGGGTATATGCCTGGGAAGAGAGGAAGAGGAAGGCCAAAGAGAAGATGGCTGCAGGATGTGACGGATGAACTCCAGATTGGTGTATCGAACGCGGGATATATGGCTTCTGATCGAGAAGTTTTCCGGAAGGTTTGAATAACGAAGACACAAACAATAGATTGCACGATTTATTGCCTGGCATATTTCGCTGCATCTCGTCAGGTACATACTGCAGAAATCACACAACTTACGTGAATTAATTAGATAAATCCTTCAAACTGAAGGATTTGAAGGATTTATCTAATTAATTCACTTAAGTTGTGTGATTTCTGCAGTATGTACCTGACGAGATGCAGCGAAATATGCCAGGCAATAAATCGTGCAATCTATTGTTTGTGTCTTCGTTATTCAAATTCATCACGGGAAAACATTGTTTTGAATTCCGGAAGGTTGTTATGAGAGCGAGGTTTCAAGTGACCACAATATTTCAATTTTCTTTGTTTTACCGTCTTTAGTAGCCGACATTCTTCAATATCCAGATTTTGTCGTACGGATGCATTTTGCAAGGTGTAATATAACCGTGTAAACAGACGCACATCTTTCATCATATAATGTAATATATATAGTTTTCAAATGAATAAAGACTGTACCAATACATTTTTATTGGAAATATTATTTTCAGTGACCTTTAATAATTATGCACGGCCTATAATAATAATAATAACACATTGTATAATGTTATACATTATCTTTAATAATTATGCAAGCAAATAAATTAACAGGTATTGATTATCACTCGTGAAATATAAAAAGGTGTATGTTGTTTTATGTGTCCAATAACACATCTTAATTTGTTTGTTGTGGTGTTTAAGTGATCCATTACGACTGTGCAGAACACAATGACTAACATAATATGACAGAATCACTAATGCTGAGGTTAGGAAGTATACTAGAGAGATCTCAGTGAATTATGTCGTGAAATGAAGACGATAATGCTGGATAGCATATGCATTGAGAAAACCTGGTTTACTATAATTAGAAAGTCATATTTCTGCAATCCACAAAGCAAACGAAATAGAGAGAGAGATTTAATAACACTTGTAGACGAGAATTAGAGACACAGATAATAATATGATGGGGTCATGTAGGCAGCTTCTGGAGATAGCTGGAGGTCTTGGTGTGAGCTGGTTCAGGCCTATGCTCTTATAGGGGATACAGAGCATCAGAGAATACATAAGGTACCTACCACAGTTGAAACATTTAAAGTCCAGATTAAGTCAAATACGTAGTTCATAAAACATTTAAGTATTTATACAAGCAAGTTCCCGAAATGGGTATGTTATTTAATGTTCAATCGTAAGTCGATCCGAAGCAATGTTTTTCAAAAATGCTGTCGCCAAGATCGGTCCTAAATTTATTCTCAAATATGAGTTTGTAGATTGACTTGAGTTCGTATACAGAGTTAAATAGGATGTTCTTGTTTCCAGCGGTTCAAGTTATCTTTCAGTTGAAACGCCACATTGGTTATACACTTTATCAGCATTTTCAATGCATTATTGCAGTGGTTCTCAACCGGTGGGGAATCCCTCCAGGGGGGGGGGGGATTTTAGGGTTTCCAGGGGGGGGGGGGGAATGAAGACCATTTCAAGATTGCGTTAATACAAGAACCGATTATTTGATATTGTTTTTCCCTTCATACTTTTCAGTTATGTACGTCTCATCCTTCTAAAATTCATTTTATAAAGTAAGTAGACCCACAAATCACGTTTTGTGCGGATGTCTAGACTTGTTTTAGTATATGCTATTAAATTTGCCTTCAATTTTTACGTATACTGTGTAGGGGTGGGGGATTTTTAGGTAAGAAATATGAAAGGATGGGGGGGGGGGGGTGACGTTCTGAAAATATGGTGAAGGGGGCACGGGCTAAATTTTTTATAGGAAGGGGGGGGGGGGTGACGTTCTGAAAATATGGTGAAGGGGGGCACGGGCCAAAAAAAGTTGAGAACTACTGCATTATTGGTTTCCCATCACTCGAGGCATATCAACATGCGCTTCGACTCCCACCTTCGGGAGATATCTACTCGGTTTTCTAACACTATTTGATATTTTTTTTTTTTTTTGCATACCCTTTACAGGACATTGCTGTCAACATCAGCATCTTTCAGCTGATTGTTCATTTCTTGGCAAGATTACGCTCAGTAGTTTGCCATTGCTTTCTGAGCGGCCGGCTCATATACCCCGTAAGTTACCGACGCTATTCGAACCACTGCTGATTCTCACCGTCGTCACGTTACTTACGAGAGTGTACGAGATTACGGAGAAAATTCGCTAACCTCTAGGCCAGGAAGCCGGCACTATTTGATTAGAGATGAGCAATTAGTGAGGATCGTCATCATGGCACTCCGGACAGATCCGTGGGTACTCCGATAAACTCATTAACAGCCTCGCCAGCGTATATCGACTGATCGCATCAGCTCTATGTCGCATTTTTAAGGAGGACCTCACGAAGGGTGCAGGCGATAGATCGCACCGTCAAGAATTATTTTAATTTGTTCAGTCGTGAGGGTCTGTTCAAGGCACTAAATAAGATCGGCTGCCACCAATTCTTCTGTCCATTGTGTGATCGTTCCACGCAGGCATGAAGGGTATAGTCAGGTTGATTCGGGTTTGAAATCAATACTGTATTTATGCAAGGTTGTGTACTTGCTCCCGCCCTATTTTCACTTCTACTGAAATATGCCTTTCGTGATCAGTATGGGGGTATATACATTCCCTCACGCTCAGAAGACGGCCTCTACAATGTTCAGAGATTGAAGGTCAAGATCAAAATTAGTAGGGTACTGATCAGATCGATGTTATTTGCAGATGATGCTGCAATTACGACCCACTCGGAGGAAGAATTACAGGTACTATCTGCATTCTCCAATGTCTGTTCTAAATTTGGTTTTATAATTAGAAAAAAAAAAGAAGACACTGATTCTGTCACAAAGTGTACGTGAGGTACCATCAATCTTTATTGATGACGCCGAACTGGAGACAGTAGATCATTTTACATATCTCGGATATATATCATATCTAGGATAAGGGATAAATAGCAAATTATCCCTAGATCAGGGAATCAAAACCTGAATTGATAAGGCAGCAACAACGATGAACAGGCTAACAAAAAGAGTATGGGAGAACAGGAAGCTTACCTTTAAACAGCTTTCATATGCGGTGCCTGCGAAGAATTCTTGGTATTAAGTGGCAAGACAAAATCACAAATACTGAAGCATTGGAAAGATCAGGTTGTGTGATGATTTGTTAAATGCTTTGTCTTCGTATACTTAGATGTATATGACACATTAGGAAGATGGATGATGGTAAAATACCAAAGGACATCATGTTTAGTGAATTACAGATGGGTAAGAGATCTCGGGATCGATACAAAGATGTGTGTAAGCGGGGCATAATTGATACAGGCATTGGTATTGCACATTGGGAGCAAATGGCAGCTGAAAGTACTACATGGATGGCAAAGATCAGAAATGGAATAAAGACAAAAGAGAAAATGATTGCAGATAGGTCACACACTGAGCATGTGAGACGTAAGATGGTGCGTGATGGTGAAAATGACCATGTGTTCACATGTATCCACTGTGGACGAACATTTACAGTGCGAATTGGTCTGATCAGTCACATTCTCTACCATCATGGGTTGTAGCTATTATGCCTTTATGAAGCACAATGTAAGAAACTGTCGTCTGTCAATACGGCAAGGTGTCAATGTGTGTGTGTGTGTGCGCGCGCGCGCGCGCGGTTCGTGAGCAAGGGACAGTCATTATGAAACATGATTGTTTTTTTAAATAAAATACATGGACGAGTATGGACAACGGAAAGTCTTATTTCAGAAAATAAATTGGCTTATGTGAAATACACTATGTAGGCTTCGAGAGGATCGAGCAGCTTTGCGCTTGCGAGGTAGCGTTTACAAAATGGCAGTTCCACTGTCGACATGCATCGTAAAAGCATACCGAAGCGTTATTCATATTCTCTTGTCAGAAAGTGTGACACCTTGTGAAATCTACAGAATAAAGATGGTTCAGTATGGAGACAATTGTTTTGATTTAGAGGAGAGTGTATGAATGGGTAGAAATATTTCAAAGGAAACATCCGATGTTTCCGATTAAGAAAAAAATTCAAAACGCTGGAATTCGCTAGGAAATATTGACTAGGCTGGATACAGTGACATGCTAGTGAACATATTGAAGTTCGTTTTAGGATCGAAAAGCCGGGGACTTCTCACATAAGGAGTATTGTTGCTGCATGACAACGCCCGCCCTCATACGGCTGCGCATACAGTGGATACTTTGCAATAACGAACTTTCACTTGTCTGAGCCCTTGAAAGAAAATTTGCGTGGCTAGAGGTTTGCAGATGACAACGAAGTAATGGAGGCGGTGTAAAATTGGTTTAAGGCCAAATCAAACACGTTTTTCATTGAAGGCAACAACAAGCTAGTGGAAAGATGGACCAAGTGTGTTGTCAGGGGAACTATATTGACAAATAACACACATGCCATTTCTGGTTCGCCCTGTTATTAAAACGGTATTAGTACAATTCAAATTACTTAATGACTTTTTCTTTGTGTGTGTATGTGTGTGTGTGTGCGTGTGTGTGTGTGTGTGTGTGTGTGTGTGTGTGTGTGTGTGTGTGTGTGTGTGTGTGTGTGTGTGATGGCGGGCGGCTTAACCACTTCGTTACCGATACCCCCCCCCCTATATATATCGTGTGAATTACCAAGCCATAATCGCCTGCGTTTACTGGCACGGCACACGATAATGATGACTATGATGATGATGATCAGGACAGTAATTTATTCGTTTTATGAATAGATTTCTACATGCAACAGTATAATATTGAACATGGCAAGAGTGTATTTATTGTCACAATACGTTAAACGTATTTTCTCTCTGTTATATTAGTCGCATACAAATCACTTGTCGCACATCATGTACATCATATTCATCTTGGCGGCTGCGGTATTCGGTGAGGAGTATCGCACCTTGAAGTGACACTTGGCAACAAAGTATTGATTCGCTTTCCCAGAGACAGTGCTCATGAGAGGACACTCTGTGAGACTGGCTTTGGTCAATTCTGGTTTGTTGGCACACTGTTGGATCAGAAAATAATAACAGAGAATGATATTGCCATTACGATATGTGATATAATTTACGATGTCTGTGTGTAGGCTTTACATAAGTGTTCACACATACAAAATAGTGTTGTCCGAATAATAATAAAATGATGATGATATTAAAGAATAATAATAATAATAATAATAATAATAATAATAATAATAATAATAATAATAATATCGTTTTTATTGTTCTAATAATGTTTTTCACAATTTCTATTTGTTGTGTGTATATTGTGTGTATGTTGTATTTATGTTGTGTATATGGAGTGTGTATGTTGTGTGTGTGTGTGTGTGTGTGTGTGTGTGTGTGTGTGTGTGTGTGTGTGTGTTGTATTTGAGGTAAGGAGGGTGCTTTGTCATAAGCACGGTCGAACGCGAGTTCTACAGCTGGGGCTCGTCGCATGCCTTTTGTGAGGGAAAGATTGGCCACATATTTCTCCTTGCTCACGGCCTGCAACATGTGATGGCACTATTACATCACAGACTCACAGCAAGAAACCGCTTCGGGACAAATGTTAGTTTTAGAGATTAATAAATATTTTGAGTTGAGTTGAGTTGGGTTAAGTTGAGTTGAGTTGAGTTGAGATGGGTTGAGTTGAGTTGAGTTGAGAAAACACTGACATTACTGCACTTAGGACACACACGTGCCCGTCCCTCGTTCAATAGCCAGCGAAGAATCAACTGCTAATCGCTCCAACAGCCATATGATTGAAAGTTCTCCTGGTCTTCCCTCTCAGTTTTGATATTTGACCAGAATCCCTGCTGATCCACGGCCATATCAATATCTCCACACACGGGTTCTCAGTCTGTTCCCCCGCTTTCCCCCACCTGGTCCCATTTTATGACATAATAACTGATCTTTGTTATTACCAGGTTCATGTTGGAAGCATCTGTTTGTTCTCCTTTCCAATCGATGAATGATAATACAAGTAGAACAGACATGACTAAAATGAAACAACAAACATTGTTCTTTGGTTATGTGATAGAAAGAGAAGCATTGGATATCGTGAAGTCTGAAAACATCACATGAAGAAGAGACAGAGGCATACAGAGGAGTGTGATGATGAAGTCCTAAGACAGTCATGTGTAGGAACTGCATCAATAGAAAGGACCAGAACATCAGGATCTACCAGGATATATGAATGCTTATGCCATTCGACAGGCATTTTAGTAACATTCGACTCTAGAATGATTCCAATAGATCACATCAATTCAATTCAATTCAATTCAATTTAGTTCAATTCAGTTCAACTGTATTTTCAAAGGGTTACAAATTGGGCACGCAGGCCCGTCTTACATTCGGCCCTTCCAGTCACTCACTTTTCATTCATCAATAGTGCATGATACATTCACATAGGAAAAATCATAGTCAAATGAATGTTGTAAACATAAACAATGCATACATAAACAAAGCAGTAGTTACAATAAGAATATTCATACAACCAAACCTGAAGTAATGTACGTTTCCAGATCTCCAGCTCTACTAAATATAAAGAAAGAAAATAAAAAGAAGGAATGAAAAAGAAGAAAATGAAAAGAAAAAAATAGTACACCTCTGAGACACGTTAAAGAATTCAAATATCTTGGGAGTATGATCCCAGATGATGGCATAATAGACAGAGAAATTGAAATCAAATGTCAAAAAGCAAGTGCACTTATATATCAACTGTCACTCATACTGAAACATCCAAATATACCTATGTCCACAAAACGACATATAATAAATCACATTTTTACACCAACTCATGCTACCAATGTCTAGCGTGGACATTATCCACATCACACTTACCCGAAATCAATACCTGCTAAACGAGATTCTAGAGGAGAGATGCCATCTTAACTATCCGAGACCTGGTAAGAAATGATGTTATTAGACAGACAGTGGGATCAATATCTTGTGCCACATATATTAAAAGACAGAAGATCAAATGGTTCGACCATCTAGTTAGAATGCAACACCATCAGTTACCAGTACTTACCCTACATCTGAAAAATATGTTACGAGAGCGATGGGACCTCCGAGAAGAAAATAAATTGACAACATCAAAGACATTGTACAATCCTCCCCACGGAATGACACTGTTCAGGACCGCTGGAACGTTAACTATTCCTCCCCACGCCTCTTGACGGTAAAAGTGGAAGATTATGATGATGGTAATGATGATGATAATGATGATGATGATGATGATGATGATGATGATGATGATGATGATGATGATGATGATGATGATGATGATGATGATGATGATGATGATGATGATGATGATGAGTACATGACTCTTGTACATGACTTGAGGTGTATTGGAATTTATAATGTTCTACCACAATACTTTTATTCATAAATATCCATTGGGGAACATTTTGAGGCCACTAGGACAGTTCATAAATAAACAACACAGATATTGAGAGTAATCACCGAAGAAGAAGAAGAAAGAAGCGTCCTCTAGTCTCTACTTCTTTCATCTATTTCTATGAGCGCCCAACAATTCATATGTGTTTATTTGTATACAATACTTGTATAGACAACTCGCGTCACTCTATCGGTAATGTGGACTATATCACATTCGAACGCCTTTACTTCCCAGCACATTTTCTCATACGCGTTTTAAACTAAGTCGACCTGATTGTCAATGGTAATTGTTAAAACAGAAACAAGAAAGCAAAAACCGTCCTATTACATTCATTATTTACTGTGATCGAGCGATGTGACTTGGCTGATCGTGATCCTCAGCACGCTTGTAACCAACTGTCACTTACCAATGTCTTTATGAGTGTCACTCCATAAAGACGGTAATCGGTTCCAGATGGAAAAGATGGGTCATTGTAGTAGTTCTGTGGAAAAACAATTAAATGAATTCAATGTTTGTGAATGCAGACTAATGAGGAATTATGTGGAAGCTACAGATGTGTGGATGGTTAGAAGAATGATGAGGACATTACAAAATAGTTAGTTACATGTCCCACTTTGCAATCAACTTTAACGTTTATTGGTGTTGTTTTTGTTAGACTAAGCAATGTTAGTTTATTAGTTTGCCATTAGATACTGAACATCGGACTCGAAACACCATCGATATCAACGCAATGCGCTATGTTTCCAAATCTCGAACTTTGGATTTCGAACCCTCAACTCGGTATGTCGAAGAATTGTGAAAAAAACTGCGAGTCTGACTATCCCCTAAACCTCAGCGTTTGTTGAATACACCATGGACGAATAAAAAGATATTTTCAAAGAAGTTAAATCACAAACAGAACTGATACTCACATCAGATGTACACAGCCCACATTTCTTGGCGACGACATGAGAAGGAGGGAACTGGAGTTAAGTTGAGACGATGGTAAATTTGTAGGGGAGGAGGGAGAGAGGAGGAAACAGAGAGGAGAAGATGCAGGACAGTATGACACCATGGCATGGAAGAACATCAGTGTCAGAAATGACTGACAGTACATGTGTCAGAAGACTGCCGACAGACTAGATAAACATCACATACAGCAAGGACTGCCGACAGACTAGATAAACATCACATACAGTAAGGACTGTCGACAGACTAGATAAACATCACATACACCAAGGACTCGACAGACTAGATAACCATCACATACAGCAAGGACTGCCGACAGACTAGATAACCATCACATACAGCAAGGACTGCCGACAGACTAGATAACCATCACATACAGCAAGGACTGCCGACAGACTAGATAACCATCACATACAGCAAGGACTGTCGACAGACTAGATAAACATCACATACAGTAAGGACTGTCGACAGACTAGATAAACATCACATACACCAAGGACTCGACAGACTAGATAACCATCACATACAGCAAGGACTGCCGACAGACTAGATAACCATCACATACAGCAAGGACTGCCGACAGACTAGATAACCATCACATACAGCAAGGACTGCCGACAGACTAGATAACCATCACATACAGCAAGGACTGTCGACATACTAGATAACCATCACATACAGCAAGGACTGTCGACAGACTAGATAACCATCACATACAGCAAGGACTGTCGACAGACTAGATAACCATCACATACAGCAAGGACATTAAGATGCAATGTGCAAGGATGAAGTTCGATACTGTGCTTTTACTGAATACATATTGAAAGTGACGAAATTGTTTTTGGGGAGACTATGAATATTTTACACACATTATCTTATATGTAAGTATTGCAGAAAATTATTAACAAGGTTTGCTGTTTTTAAACTATGTAATAATTAACTTGTCAATGTGTGTGTGTGTGTGTGTGTGTGTGTGTGCGCGCACGCGCGCGCACGCGCGCGCAAACGTAGTAAAATTATTTTAGATAGGTAAAAGTAACATTTAGAAGAGAACCTTTCCTCACGAATTGAGAAGTAGTGAGTATATTGTGCTAGCTTCATATTTTATCAACCATCAGGTACTCGATGGATAGCGTGGCATATATAGCTCAGGCCACATCTCCTTCCCCGGACATTTGCTGGCCACATGTTATGCTAGGTCCACCTGGGGTCCAGGTCAGATGACACAACCTGTCTCGGCGTGGATTCGAACATAGGACCACAGAAGGCATGCTGGCGACAGCGCAAGTGGGGTTTCCAGAGGGTTAGTTCATCATCATCAGCCTTGTCATCTGGTGTAGGCTTTCAAGTCTCTTCACTGATCTGGATCCTTGTGGCTCTGTATCACTCTGCTGACCATACCTCTCCAAGCGACTTTCTCAGTCCATCCAGCATACATTTTCTTAGTTTGCCTCTTCTCCAACTGAATTTTCCGGTCAAAAAAGGATGTTTCGATTTGCCTCTTTTTTTCTAATTTCAGGTCTAACGCTAATGTTTACAACCTCAAAAGCTAATAGCCGTGGAACGGGTTGATCCAAAATCCGTCCAAAGAAGCTCAAAGAGCGGTGATCTATTTTCTTTCATTTGAATGATGTCGACCAGTGGACATTCATCGAAGAATGCAGGCAGCGTACGGTAACAAATGTATGTCGAAGACAACAGCGACAGACTGGCCACAAATGTTTCGGAAAGGACGTCAGTTCACGACATATCTTCGACGGCCGGGTCAAGTGCATATTGTTGCAACAGAAAAAAAAAACTATCGGTAAAATTGATGCAGCAGTACAGATGAACCGTTGTCGAATCATACGTTCGCTAGCGAAATAATTTGATGTGTCAATTAGGACAATTCAAAAGGTCGTTCCTAGGAAACTGCAATATCGGAAGGTGTGTTCACAATGGGTACCACGGATGTTGACCGACCACAAAAAAAGAGGAACGCATGGGATGCTGTTTGATCCACTTGCTGCGTTACAGCGTGGAGGGTGATGCATTTATCTTCCGCATAGTGGCAGGCGATTAATCATGGTGTCACCACTTTGAGTAGAGCAGCAAAAGAGAAAGCATGCAAACCAAAAGCCCAAAAAATTTCAAGTTACAGGTTTCCGCTGGTAAGGATATGCTGAGCGCATTTTTTGACCATGAAAGGCCAACTTTAAAGAACCTGGTGTCAACATCAACTCTACTCACTACTTGCAAACACTAGACAAGCTGCAAAAAGCCATCAAGAATAAACGACCCGTCATGCTTTCTCGCGGTGTGATTTTGTTGCACGATAATGCTCGTCCGCATGTCGTAAAGATTGTGCAGGAAGCATTAGCAAGGAAGAAGTGGAAAATTCTGCAAAATCCAGCCTATAGTCCTGATTTATCACCATATGATTGTCCTTTGTTAGGACCTCTAAAAAAGCTCTCAAGGGGCAACAATTTCACACTTGAACACTTGGTTCAGTGAGCAACTACAATACTTTTTTGCTGACGGCATTCGCCGCCTACCTAAGCAATGGGATGTTTGCCTGAATGCCTACGGCAACTTCTTCTGACCAACCCATGGTGTATAAATCATTCAAAATGAATGCTTTGTTTAATTCTACCACACCTGTTAATGTCTTTCATGCTTTTGTAATAAAGCCATTGGAACGGGTTTCACATGAACGTCCCTAATATATACATGTGTGTGTGTGTGTGTGTGTGTGTGTGTGTGTGTGTGTGTGTGTGCATGCACACACACATGTATGCATGTATGTATGTATGTATGTCATCATTGGCACCTTGCCGTCTTGACAGACGATAGTTTGTGCTTTAAAAAGGCATAATAACTTTTAACTATGGCGGTAGCGAGTGTGACTGATAAGGCCAATTTGCGCTGTAAATGTCCGTTCACAGTGGGTGCATGTGAACACGTGGTCATTTCCACCATCATGCACCATCTTAAGTCTCAAACGCTTGGTGTGTGACTTTTCTGCAATAATTTTCTCCTTTGACTTTATTCCATTTCTGATATTTGCCCTCCATGCAACACGTTCAGCGGCGACTTGCTCCCAATGTGCATTATCAATGCCTGTATCAATCATGTCCCGCTTACACACATCTTTGTATCGACCCTGAGATCTCTTACCCATCTGTAATTCACCAAAAAAGATATCCTTTGGTATTCTACCATCATCCATCCTCCTAAGATGTCCTATCCATCTAAGTCTACGAAGACTGAGCATGGAATAAACTGTCACACAACCTGATCTTTCCAATACTTCAGTATTTGTGATTTTGTCTTGCCACTTAATACCAAGAATTCTTCGCAGACACCGCATATGAAAGCTGTTTAAATTGTTCTCTTTGTGTGAGTAAGTTGTCCAGGTTTCACTGCCATAGAGAAGAGTACTAAGGACACAGGCTTGATAGACAAGGACTTTTGTTTTGGCAGTAAGCTTCCTGTTCTCCCAGACTTTTTTTCTTAACCTGTTCTTTGTTGTTGCTGCCTTACCAATCCGGATGTTGATTTCCTGATCTAGGGATAATTTGCTATTTACCACTGATCCCAGATATGTAAAATGGTCTACTATCTCTAGTTCAGCGTCGTCAATAAAGATTGATGGTACCCCATGTGCACCTTGTGACATAATCTGTGTCTTCTTTTTGCCAATTGTTAAACCAAATTCAGAACAAGCATTGGAGAAT
>OY992894.1:67152789-67187789 GCA_963921405.1 Cepaea hortensis | reverse complement strand
ACTTTTCACATTGGGCAGTGAGGAGCATTTTGTGTGATATTCACTGGCACAGGAACGGAGGATAATGGAGACGACCCGTTGCCGTGAAGTTGGAACCTCGACTAACTAATTAACTAACTAACTAGTATCTTATATTCAAATCGCAAGTGATAAGGGAGACATAAGAAGCATGTATGAAGGAATAAAGAAAGCCTGTGGTCCAGTGATCAAAAGAAGTGCACCATTGAAAACCTTGACTGGAGAAGTCATCACTGATAAGAAACAGCAGATGGACAGATGGGTAGAGCACTATTTGGAGCTTTACTCAAGTGAGACCAAACTAGCGGATAATGCCCTCAACGCCATAGAGGCTCTACCAACTCTTGACCACCTGGACACACTTCCCACCATAACAGAAGTTAAGTGTGCTATAAATGAACTTGTATCTGGCAAGGCTCCAGGTAAGGATGGGATTCCAATAGAGGTTATCAGGAGTGGGCAAGACACACTCACTATACAGATCCACCAGCTAATAGAGCTATGCTGGCGTGAAGGACAAGTCCCACAGGATTTCAAAGATTCAAGCATCATAACACTGTACAAGAACAAGGGCGATCGGAGCGACTGCAACAACTATAGGGGTATCTCACTTCTGTGTATTGTTGGAAATGTATTTGCCAGAATTGTTCTGCGCAGACTTCAAGTCCTAGGAGATCAAGTCTACCCCGAATCACAGTGTGGCTTTCGACAGAACCGGTCTACCACTGATATGATATTCTCATTGCGACAAATGCAAGAAAAATGCCGTGAACAGAATCAACCACTGTTTATTGCCTTCATCGACCTCACAAAGGCATTTGATTTGGTCAGTCGTGAGGGTCTGTTCAAGGCACTAAAGAAGATTGGCTGCCCACCAACTCTTCTGTCCATTGTGGAATCGTTCCACACAGGCATGAAGGGTATAATCAAGTTTGATGGTGCAACTTCTGAAGAATTTGAAATCAAGAGTGGAGTTAAGCAAGGTTGTGTACTAGCTCCCACCCTCTTTGGAATATACTTTTCACTTCTACTGAAATATGCATTTCGTGATCAGGATGGTGGTATATACATTCACTCACGCTCAGATGGCGGCCTCTACAATGCTCAGAGATTGAAGGCTAAGACCAAAATTAGGAGGGTACTGATCAGAGAGTTGCTTTTTGCAGATGATGCTGCAGTTACGACCCACTCTGAGGAAGAATTGCAATGTCTACTATCTGCATTCTCCAATGCTTGTTCTGAATTTGGTTTAACAATTAGCAAAAAGAAGACACAGATTATGTCACAAGGTGCACATGGGGTACCATCAATCTTTATTGACGACGCCGAACTAGAGATAGTAGACCATTTTACATATCTAGGATCAGTGGTAAATAGCAAATTATCCCTAGATCAGGAAATCAACATCCGGATTGGTAAGGCAGCAACAACAATGAACAGGTTAAGAAAAAGAGTCTGGGAGAACAGGAAGCTTACTGCCAAAACAAAAGTCCTTGTCTATCAAGCCTGTGTCCTTAGTACTCTTCTCTATGGCAGTGAAACCTGGACAACTTACTCACACCAAGAGAACAATTTAAACAGCTTTCATATGCGATGTCTGCGAAGAATTCTTGGGATTAAGTGGCAAGACAAAATCACAAATACTGAAGTATTGGAAAGATCAGGTTGTGTGACAGTTTATTCCATGCTCAGTCTTCGTAGACTTAGATGGATAGGACATCTTAGGAGGATGGATGATGGTAGAATACCAAAGGATATCTTTTTTGGTGAATTACAGATGGGTAAGAGATCTCAGGGTCGGCCTCTACTACGATACAAAGATGTGTGTAAGCGGGACATGATTGATACAGGCATTGATAATGCACATTGGGAGCAAGTCGCCGCTGAACGTGTTGCATGGAGGGCAAATATCAGAAATGGAATAAAGTCAAAGGAGAAAATTATTGCAGAAAAGTCACACACCAAGCGTTTGAGACGTAAGATGGTGCATGATGGTGGAAATGACCACGTGTTCACATGCACCCACTGTGAACGGACATTTACAGCGCAAATTGGCCTTATCAGTCACACTCGCTACCGCCATAGTTAAAAGTTATTATGCCTTTTTAAAGCACAAACTATCGTCTGTCAAGACGGCAAGGTGCCAATGATGATGGAGTATCTTATATATTTAGTTTTATTAAACATTTCGTATTTCATCCTGTTATGGCCTGTCTGTAGTCTGTAACTTTTTCTTGTCGGTTGAGTTGGTAAGATGCATCATCTTCCTAATCGGCCGTCCTCTTCACTTCTAATTATGATGCCATGAGAAGGAATCCATTGTATTACAACTCTTTTGGATTTTTGGCATAATTTACATAACGCAACCCTTTGGGCTACTAACAACTAATGTCGTATCCGTAAAGAGGGCTATTTGTTTTTCTTAATGTTTTTCTGTCAACATTTCTGTCAAGTCTTTTAAAGCCATATTTCTGCTTTGAAGCCACTTGAAAACTTTCCAATAGCTACTGACTGGGTCTCCTTCTCTCTATTTTTAGATTCAGAAGAACCCCTCCACCCCCATTTTCAGTTGAGTGTTTGTTGCTTATACATCTGTACATGTATGACTCCCGGTGCTGCTTGGGTAACGTTTTTATGTAGTTTTTTTGTTGTTGTTTTTTCCGTCTAATTCATTGTGAATGCTCTTTTTCTCAATGCCGACATATTGCATACCGTCTCAGGCAGGGGGTGTTGTCTCCAAGCTGGAATTCTGTTTCCGTTATTAATGAGTCTAGCTGTTGATATACTATGTATTTGATCAGTCCTAATTATTATTTTTGCATATTGTACAAAGTTCTTACGCTTTAATCTTTCCATTTAAAGACCATTAAATCTCTGGTACATAAGGAGTTCTGTACATCTTTTACATTTATCTGCTTGTTGTTACACTCTACTATCGCTTCTGCCTTGCATAGGGTATAGACATGTGACCATTTCCAATTTATTAATAGGTGGTGTTTTCATGCCTCCTTTTAGGAGAGACAAACAGAAACTATCCAATATGGATCTCTTAGAGCAGATCGAAGGGAACAGACCAATGGGAAGGCTTAAAATTAATTTCCTGGATGGCTTGGCCACGTGGCATGGTCGAAACAGAAACACGGAGCTGATACACGACTCTGGTGGTCGAGTGAGATGACAGAACCTGACCGCCCACGCTTATCGGCATGGCGCATAATGGATGGATCGAGAGCAGCTTTGAATTAAAATTGTTTCCAACAAAAAAGACAAGTAAAATAATTTGACCACAATGTTAAGTTGAGTTGAGCTAACAACTGACATCACCGCACTCAGGACATTGCATACACGCTCCGTTCCCTCATTCAACAGCCAGTGCAGAGTCACACTACTAATCGTTTCCACACCCATTTGATTGAACGGTCTTCTCATTTTCCCACTCTGTTTTGAGATTCTTCCGGAACCCCTGCCAATCCCCCACAATCTCATCCTTTCCACATACGCTTTCTCAATCTGTTCCTCCGCCTTCTCCACCTAGGACCATAGGTAATGACCACCTCCCCCTTGTCCATAAGTAATCTACCACCAAGAAGCGCATTCCCTGTCAGCCTATCAGCCTGTTCATTCCCCTGCATTCCTGCATGACCAGGACAAAATCTGTGACCTCCGAAGCGAGGTGAGCCATTCCACACGAAACAATGCTTTCGCCATCTTACTAAAGCATACTGCTTGAGTCAATAATAAAGACAATGTGTGTTGCAGTGCTCTCCTCTAACCAACGGAATGCCGCTGTGGCTGCTTCCACCTCCATTCTCATGCTGGAGGTTGTAGCCTCATATGATAGACTCTCCTATTTAAAGAACCGTCCATTAACCTTCGCAATAAAACCCCAACCACTCCGTCTGTTTCTCACCACTGATTAGTTAGTGGTGAGTGGTTTGACCACAATAACAGGCATTACATTCTTTAAAACGCCATAATGATGGGGCAGTTTTAGACGGGCGAGCAAGGATCAGACAATGATCAATCAATCAATCAATCATGTGCCATGCCGGAAAGTGTTGGCGGTCATGACTTGCCATTTCACTCGATCATCAGAGTCGTGGATCGCGATGATCAGTCTTTAAGCGAATCATAATGTACTAGGCACTTTTAAAGAGGTAGTTTGCCGTTGCTTTCCTCTATGGCAGTGACCATACTGGTCGGATGACCGCAACCAGTGTCTCTCGAAAGAGATCCTCTGCCTGCCGTCTCGAAACTCGAGACCATGACCAACAAATATCTGTCGGCTGCCCTCAAAATTTCATCTACCACCTGCCTTCCGTGGCTTCTTTTGAAAACTTCCAATACGAGTGGGAACATAACATCAAGCGATGGGCTGTCAGCAGTGTGTCAGAGAAGGAAAGAGACTACTTGTTGGAGATCCAATGCAGCAAACCTTCATTGTGGAGCTCACACTTGCTTGACTGTATGACTTGGATATGTCAATGGTGATCTGTATCCTCAGGCACATGCGCCTTGCGGCAGACGACTGGGAAAGTTAAGGTATAACGAGTCAGACAATATGAACGTTCTAAACATGATCAACTAACCTGTTGCCGCTGGAGTTAATGTTGTCGTGACTGTGGGAATTGCTGGCGTTGTAGTTCCCTGGGACGAAGACGTCTGGACAATTGATGTTGAAGTCGTTGTTGGAGAAGTTGTTGGAGAAGTTGTTGTAGTAAGCGGGGTAGATGTCGTCTGGGTAACTGAGGTTTCAGAAGTTGTTGTGGCGGTAGTTGTTGTAGAGATTGGATTTGTTGACGATGTAGTTCCTTGGGACGATGACGCCTGCATAACTGATGTTGAAGTTGTTGTTGGTAAGGTTTCAAATGTTGTTGATGTTGTAGTGCCAGAAGTGGGTGTAGTCGTTGTTATTATTACTGTTGTTGTATTCAATACTTGCGTTTTTATTACTGGACTACTGGTCGAACTTGATGGTGTTGGTGGTTTTGACCTGGTGGTTAAACTGTCATTGACACTGAAATGAACAGAACAGTAGTAGTACAGTAAAACTTCGATTAACCGTCACCACCCGGGCCAGGCTGTGACGGATAACCGAATAGACGGATAACATAAATGTCTTAATACATATATACAGTAACGTGATGTCACTGCGGGCTTGGGACGAAATTGAAAATAACATCCCTTGTATTTAATTTTACAAAACGATCAATATAAACTTCAATATAAGAGTAGTAATGTACAGAAATGTATTGTAATACTGTAAACCTACGTTCTTCTTCTTCTTCTTCTTCTTCTTCTTCTTCTTCAGCGATCCGAGCCATTGAGGTTCTTTGCTGCAGATACAATCCATCTCCATTCGTCTCTCTGGTGGAGACGTTATTTTAAAATAATCTCTCATCTCTTTATGTGTCTTTGAAGCTCGAGCTTTCTGCGAGGTGATGTTTCGTATCTTACGCAGAAGTAGGATTCCTGTTGCATTTGCTTCCTCTTACATTTTATACAAGTCGATGCAATTAGATAAAAATAACATTGTTTCTGCTTCTGAGTGGCTAGTTGTAGGTTTTTGATTAAGAACTGATCCTTCATCGTTATCAATTTATTCGTCTTTAATAATAGTCACATTAGAAACAATTTCATCATCATTCAAACTTTGAAAGCCTCCATCCAGTTTGTCACATTCAAACCAATCTGCTACTTCTTCTGGCGTAATGTTTTCTCTGATTAGTCCTACATTGTTGCACAGTTGCACAATTGCGTCAACAATAACAGTCTCAGTTCCTTCAGTTTCGTCAATAGGTTCAGGCAAGATTTTATACTACCCATTCTTTAGGTTAGACACTGTAAGGTCAACTCAGGCAGTGGCAACATAAAAAATAGCGTCCTTTATGTTGTATCTCTTCCTAAATTCTTTGACAGTCATTACATCATCAGATGTAAGCAAGCCTTTGATAAAAGCTTTTATATAACATCGCTTCATATTTTCAAGTATGCCCTGGTCCATAGGCTGGATAAGTGGAGTTGTATTCGCTGTGAGAAAGAGGCATGTTATTTTGACATCATCACTTTTGAGTTCACAAGAGGGGTGTGTCGGGGCATTTTCCATTAATAGCAGTCATTTCTGCGGCAACTTTTTTTAGGCGACGATGGATATCAGACACTGACGGTTAACCTGGTGACGTTTACTCGAAGTTTTACTGTACAGAGATGTTCAACAGTTCCCAAATAACTCACCTAATATGGAGCTATATACTTGTTATATCATCATATAGCAGGTCCTTGGTCGCATATCGCTCTCGTCACGTTCTTCTTCTTCTTCTTCTTCTTCTTCTTCTTCTTCTTCTTCTTCTTCTTCTTCTTCTTCTTCTTCTTCTTCTTCTTCTTCTTCTTCTTCTTCTTCTTCTTCTTCTTCTTCTTCTTCTTCTTCTTCTTCTTCTTCTTCTTCTTCTTCTTCTTCTTCTTCTTCTTCTTCTTCTTCTTCTTCTTCTTCTTCTTCTTCTTCTTCTCCTCCTCCTCCTCCATGACCATCTTCATCTTCTTTTTCTTCTTCCCAGTTCACTTGCCTCATGCGCCCTGATGCCCAAGGTGTCTGCAATGTCCTATGTCATTCTTCGTGCCGGTTGATCCCAGTCTCTTTTCCCAGAAACCTCGCATAACTGCCCCTGTTCTTTCCAAACCAGTGTGCTGTTTAATATAGTTGAAGTGTTTCAGTTTCTGGACATGATGCTGTATATGGGCCAAATGACACCGATGTTCTATCTGGTAGAATGTATGTATTGTTCCTCTTCTTGGTCCATTAAATTCTAAGACCTGTGTTGCCATATCAGTAATACGTATGTATACCTAAACAATTTATAAACAATATGAAGTCGCGAGTGAACCTTTCAAAATGGGGTTATAAAGACAGATAGAAGAAATATCATGACATGAGCCAGCAAACAACTGTTAGACAATCTGGAACAGATTGAAAGAAAGGACACCAATACCCTTACTGGCAAGTATGGTTTAGGAAAACAGATATTACCCACCTGGACTAGACAAACTACAATATAATGAGAAAAATAAACTAAAATACGTCGGACATATTAAGAGGTGGATGCAGATGAAGCGAGTTACTGATGGTTGGGAGCCATGTATGCTCTAGGAGATGTAAGACTGTTGCGAGAACCAAGCGATGACTGTGAATCTACAACCATGGTCAGACTGCGAGAACTGCAAATTAAAAGAGGTGTTTCCAAACAAGAACACTACGCAGGAAGCCAAAGAAGATTGATAAACCAATACAGGACTGGTGTATATAGGAGGCATAGATCTCTAACTAACTAGCCATGTATTCGAATCCCTTTAGATGCGATTTCTTGTTTCCTTTTCTTTTCTTTTTTTTTCAATTTACCCTTGTTCCCGGGCGGGCCAGCCTAAAATAGATGCCAGGAAATGAACTGTGTGGTACAGGCAGCTGGCACAATAGTGACCACATCGCCCGCAGAGTCCATTTACAAGCGATCTGCTACCATGTACCCTATGAGCCTCAAGATGTGTTGAAATGGTCCTGCACTTTCTTACTTGCAGTAGGTTTTTAACGTTTTTAAAAGGCAATAGACTCGATTTTATTGCACTGGCTAGGCGATGGCAATCCTGA
Source organism: Cepaea hortensis (assembly GCA_963921405.1). NCBI lineage: Eukaryota > Metazoa > Mollusca > Gastropoda > Stylommatophora > Helicidae > Cepaea > Cepaea hortensis. Next base: position 67,180,132 of record OY992894.1, on the reverse strand, counting down.
CTCTCAGCCGTAAGCAGATAGAAAGGATGGAAAGGATACAAAACGAAGCTATGCGCATTATTCTTTGATGTACAAGAGATACAGCATGCAGGGCGATGCGCTACCTTCTTGATTATCCAACTATTGAAGACAGACTACAAAGTTGCAGAGCACGTGCCTACCTCATAGTTAACGCAAATACACAACATCCACTGCATAGTGAAATTAGGAAGTTGAAGGGCAGCAGGGTAAAAAGAGGAAGGTCGTGGATGGGTCAAGCCGAAGACATTCTTCAACAGGTGTGTTCACTGGAGGACTTAGAACCTGGCGAGGAGTGGGTACAAGTGTCAACGGATTTCTGTACGTACTTTTCAATTTGCATCCAACTAGACAGAACATGCAGGCAAGAAAATCCGGCTGCTGTGGAGGCGGAAGTACAAGCGTTGATTTTCGAGAATTCGTTAGATGGTGATGCTGTCATCTACACAGATGGGTCGGTCGTCCGATATGTGAGAAGCTCATGGGCCTTCACGGCGCGGGCCGGAGGGAGAATTGTGAAGGAGGACTCTGGTGCTTTTGTTGAGACCACATGAGCGGGCTGACAAGCTCTCAGGTAAAGCTAAGGTGGAGGGCGGACGCGCCATGGACCAGGCTGAGGTTCTGAATGCTCTACGAGAAGTAAGACTTATGCGAGAACCAAGTAATGACTGCGAATCTACAACCATAGTCAGACTGCGAGAACAGCAAATCAAAAGAGGGGTGGCGAAACAAGAACACTACACAGGAAGCCAAAGAAGATTGATAAACCAATACAGGACTGGTGTCGTTAGCCGCTACACGCTGCGGAATTTGCTGAGGAGCGGATCCGAGCACTTATGGATTGAATGGTTCGATGTACAATGAGGATGATGTGTCGACTAACTAACTAACTAACTAACCTACATAGTCAGAATATCCATAGAAACAAGCCTTGAAAGAACATCTCTTTTGAACTCTTTACTTCAGATGAAACAAGATATTCACTCTCATTGAATCAACTTTTATTTGCAGAGGATCAGTGCCTGTTTTATAGCGACGAGGGCAAACTGCAAAATCATTTTAATAAGTTATACGCAGAAGATACAATACGATTATAAATACAGCCAAAACTGGAGTAATGCAAGTTAGCAGATTTCCTGGTCCACTAAGTATATTGATAAATTGCACATAACTGAAACAAGTTAAAGAATTCAAATATCTTGGGGGTATGATCGTAGAAGATGGCAGAATAGACAGAGAAATCGAAATCAAATGTCAAAAAGGCAAGCGCCCTTATATATCAGCTAACACCCATACTTAAAAATTCAAATATACACATGTCCGCAGAACGACAGATAATAAGCAGCATATTCACACCAACCCTATACTACCAATCTCAAACTTGGACTTTATCCAAATTACACCTTCGTAAACTTAACACCTGCGAAATGGGATGCCTGACCGAGTAAGAAATGATATTATCAGACAGATGTAGTATTTTTTGGCGCTCACGGAAGGAGAAGAAAGAAGTAGAGAGTAGAGGACGCACTAGACAACATAAAATTTGAAAGTTATAGTTACCGACCGGGATTAAAACCTATCACCTCCAAATGGCGATAGCGCCTCGCTGCAGGAACAAAAGTACTTCGACGCATGACCAACTAGTACTAGACACTCCAAAAAAATGTCTTCATTAGTCATGTCTATCATGTGTGTATGTGTGTAAAACAAAGTTTTAAGACGCATCTTTGGACCCATCAGGGATACACAAAGTGGAGAGTGGAAAAGAAGAAGTAACAAAGACATTTATGATCTGTTTAAGTCCCCGCTAATCACTGTTATCATGGAGGCTAATAGATTACAATGGCTGGGGCATATAGAAAGAATGGAAGATAATAGGAAAACAAAACTCGCTTACACTCAGGAAATAAATGACCGTAGACCCCGAGGTAGACCAAGAAGACGGTGGAGAGATAATATATATACAGACCTACAAGCACTTGGAATCAACGACTGGCAAGAGAAGGTCAACCAGAGAGACGAATGGAGACGGATTGTAGCTGCAGCAAAGAACCTCAATGGCTCGGAACGCTGAAGAAGAAGAAGATATATATATTCATATTTTGAAAATGCCAGGAATCGAAAAACTAGGTGGCTTCCAATGAAAACTTAAATGTGTGAAATTTGAAACACCGCTAAATTGTCATTTGCGTTTTTCCCCCCAGTATTTATCTATCACTTCATAGGGGTTATATTGGTGTCATAAATCTAAAGATGACCCGCTTTGCGTCACGTAGAAGTCAGATTGCCTCACTGGAAACCTAAAACAAAGAGACGGTTTTCTGGTAGCCGTTTTACAGCAATGTTCTTAAGTTCTTACTGATAAGAAATGCTAAAGTCCCCCAAGCTTAACGACACGCCGGGACCTTGGGAGGCAATAGTGTGTCGAGCCACACTTGCTGAAAGCCGCTTGTGTAGAGCATGGTATTCAGGTTATGAAGCGTTAAAACTGGCCTATATACGGCGTGCACGCATTAAGTGACGTTGAAGGCCCGTTTACACATCCTTATTCTTGTTGGGTGTGTTCTTCTCTTTTCCTTTGCTTGTTATCCTCCACTGGGACATAGGCACTCAAACAAATCACTCTAACCAGTCAGGTTTTTTTTTTTTTTTGCTGTCTCATGCATCTCCCTCTATGCCCTGCTATTATTATTATTAATGTTTGCCTTTTGTATTCTTAAATAGCTACATATGTTTCACCATCTTTGTCTACATGTTACCTAAATAGGTGCATTATTCCGCTTCTTAGTGTGAGATTTCACTAATGCTGATCGGGTTATCATTTGTTTGGTTTATTCACATTATCCGCTTCCTCCTATAATTTGTTAGAAGCAGTTGTTGTGACCTTCCATTCAATGTGTTATAATTTACCTTATATCTGATTTCGTGTCTGGGACAACTAGGTGCATGGTGCATGTCCTAAATGTGCATAGAGGAAATGGCACTCGAGGGGTGATGTTGTAAGTATCAAGCAGACCACAGTTACTCCCACGGGATTTCCTAGTGCTAATTTTTGACTGCCGTCTCCCTGTCCGAGAGGTTAAACGACTTTCTCCGTAATCCCGTTTTTCCACATAGGGTAACGCAGCGCGCGAGAATTGGGAGCGGTTCTCGCAACGTTGCTTGCTTGCTTGCTTGTGTTCGCTGGCTGTGAACTCCAGCGTGAAGTCCTGTATGTCGGATGAATACATCCTGTTGTCCAACATCAATGTGGTGTCATACCGGACCTGAGGTTTGCGTGAGTATCCGTTGTCCCATGTCTGGCTTATGGTGTGCATACTGGTGGTTCCTCGCCACGTAGGCAGACACTCTCCGATTTCGGAGGACTCATCACGTTGGTAACTTACGGGATAAGTGAGCCCGCCGCGCAGAAAGCAATGGCAAAATACTGAGCGTAATCTTGACAAGAAATCAACGACATCAGTAAAATGCTGGTCTTGACAGCGATGTCCTGTAAAGGACATGAAAAAAAAATGTAGACTAGGTTGAACTGGAGCTCTACATCAATTTAAAAAATCAGAATCGCGATGGGGGTTTGAGTACAGGACGACCTGGGGGACAAATAAACATGTTGCACATCCTGTTTATTGTCTGTGATATCGTATCATCTGCATATGTTATAATATGGATAGTATGTCCCCCGAGAGCGATTCACCTCATGTATGTTAACTGTCTCATATTATTTTCACTTTACGGGGAAAGATCTAAGACATTTGAATAACGAAGATATAAACAACAGACTACACAATCCTGGCATATTTCGCTGCATCTCGTCAGGTATATACTGCATAAATCAAACAACATAAAGTGATTAGAAATCCTCAACCTGAAATATACACATATTCATACAGTAATTTCAAGTGTCGACCACGGTAATTTTTACCTGACTTTCATGTCTCTTTTTATACAAGACTGGCTTCTGCCGATTAATGGCGATATCCCTGCCACACATCTCTTTAATGGCTGTATTGTCAATATTAAATTTTTATGGCAGCTTGTTGTTTGCAATATATTACTTTATATAGATGGTAATTCAGTAAGTCTCATCTATGTGATCTCGTGTTGTTCCTCTTGTACCTTGCGGTGTCGAGGTACTGCTTAAACAGTGGGAGAGTGCCCATTAATGGGCTTTATATATCGAGGTTCCCATGGTCTCTGTAATTCCCTCTATCTATAGTTTACGTGGCCGGCCTCTTCCTCTGCTTCCGTCTGGTCTGTGCATCATTGCTTGTTGAGGTATACTGTTAGTTTGTAATCTAGTTATATGGCCAAACTATTTAACTTGCTATTTTCTGATAAGATCTCATCATCAAGTGCCATGCCGGCTGTCGTAGGCGTTCATGGCTCTCCACAGATCTCGGTCTTTGGTGTTCTGGATCAACTCTGCTGATGATATTCCTCCATGCCACCGTCTCAATCCGTCCAGCATCATTTCTCTTTTTCTGCCTCTGCCTCTCTTCCCCTCGATCTTTCCAATTGTCACAATGTTCTCCAGTGCCTCTCTTCTCATCACATGATGAAAGAAAGCTGTTTGTCTCTTTCTTATTGTTGTTTATATAATAAAATCTAGCGCTGCTAGACTTTAGCCCTGATTTCTTCATGTATGATTTTCTCTCTTCTTGATATATTGAGTATTCTTCTCATTTCTGTTGTGATATTTCTTTTCTCTTTTTCTGTCATTGTCCAGGTTTGACATTGGTAACATAGGTGTGTATTGCGCCTGGCCCAGCAGCCAGCAGGGTTAGGATCGGCTAGCCTCTCCCAGGAGGGGTGAATAGTGAACATTAGTAGCCTGCCGATGACCCACAGATTACACAAGTCAACCCCACCTCCACGCGGTGTAAGCCGGGAAACCATGACCACGACATCATTGGCTAACGGGTTATGGCTCGCCAGGAGAGACGGGCTCCCCTTGGTCAGATTCTTTCGTCCTAAACCTGCGAATGGCCTAGAAAGTCGGCAGGAATTCTTTTAATGCTCGAAGAAACACAATAAGTATAAACGGACATAAACGGATTTTTTTTTTTTTTTTTTTTGGTTTATAGAATATCTTTTCATCGTATTGTTTGTATTTTATCAATCTAGACACAAACGGAGGAAGAAAGATACATAGCAAAATAAGAATACAAAAGACAAGAGGAACTTCCATACCACGCGGAAATTTTGGAACTTAAAAGAAATTACACTTACCACCAAAATTAGAATAATAAATTCTTTGGATAAATCAGCTCTACGGTATGGATTAAAAAAACATGGAGAAGGGCTAGAACAATTAAGAATAAACTGCAAATTGTCATTAGTTAGTGTCATGCGTAAATTAGAAGGACTAGAATGGTATGTCAGAATCACCAACGTGGAGCTCGTGGAGAGAACTAGACAAATGCCTCTACATCAAGAGGTGAGGAAATGACGGTGACGCTGGATGGTACACACACTGAGCAAATTTGAGAATAGTTTAGTCGACGGATCAATCTCACGGCACACGGGTTTAACCCATAAGTTTTCCGTTCTACTCCTATCTCAAGTCTGTGTCTGGAGAAACTCAGCTCGGTGCACGAACTCCGTAGCAACCGCGAGGTTCCTGGAATAGTTTGGGTAGATTTTTAACAGGAAATTTTGCCCGAGCAGCGCTGTTAGGCTACTCTTTTTAGATTTCCAACTGCCAAGGGATTTTTTACGTGCGCAACAATAAACACGGGAGTCCGATCCCACTACCCAGAGACCAGGGGGAATTTTGTTACCAGAAGTCCACGTGAAAGAATCCCGGCCCTCACCGGGGCTTGTACCCCGGACCCCCAGCACTCGAGGCGGATACCATACCTCGAGACCACTCAGCCCCCCCCCCCTCCCCCCCCCCCTGAGAATTTATAACAAGAAAGACCTTTTTTTCTGGAATCCACAAGACAAACTCAGAAAAGAAATAGAGGAAGACCTAAAACACACGGAGAAGAGAAGAAGAAGAGGAAATGAAAAAAAATGGGAGGACATTGTTGAGCTGCATGGGATAGCTAAGGGCAGGGTGGCTTGGAGTGAGTTGGTTGAAGGACTATATCCCAATTGGGGATAAAACGCGGAAGAAGATGAAGAATGGTGGTGTGCAAACTTAGCTGCGATGGAGAATTACAGATTGCTTAAACAGTGCATACCCCCTGTTGAAGAATTACACATTGCATGTAAACAGTTACCTGCATACCCCCTGTTGAAGAATTACACATTGTATGTAAACAGTTATCTGCATACCCCCTGGTACTTACCACACACTGATGTTCTTGTCACAAACTCCCAACTTTCGATTGAAGTAGTTCGTCCCAAATGGGCATTCCGTAATATATATGTAGCCGTTAGCGCACTGTACAAAGACATTGCACCGATCACAGTTGGGGTAGTTGCCATCTTTCAGTGTATATCCGTCCTCGCCTGTACACGATGTCGTGCACTTTTGGAACTCCTCTGGGTTTCATGGGGGATATATAATGTCTGATATGATACATAATGTCAAATATGATGTATGGTGTATGTTGTGACATACTGTGTCCAATATGTTATATAGTGTTTAATATGGTATATCGTCTAATACGATATATTGTCTACTACTACTACTACTACACACACACTCACACACACACACACACACACACACACACACATATATATCCATCCATCATGTGCCATGCCGGTAAGCGTGGGCGGTCATGTTCTGCCATCTCACTCGATCAACAGAGTCGTGGATCAGTTCCGTGTTTCTGTCTCGACCATGCCACAAGGCCAAGCCATCCAGATACTTGTTTCTAGGTCTTCCCCTTGGTCTGTTCCCCTCGATCTTACCAGTTGTCACCAAGTTCTCCAAATCATTTCTTCTCATAACATGCCCAAAAAATTGTGACTGTCTACGTCTAATGTCTCTGATCAGTTTACGATCTTCATTTGTTTCTTGAAGGACTTGTTCATTGGTCTTTCTGGCTGTCCATGGTATTCTTTGCATTTTCCTCAGAAACCACATTTCTACAGCCATCAGATGTTTTTCAGCCTGGCTGCTCATTGTCCAAGCTTCACATCCATATAAAAGTACAGGTTCTATGTAGCATCTCAACACTCTTTTTCTCGTTTCAATTGACATCTTTTTATTGGTCAGTATGTTTTTCATCTTGCTAAAGGCTACTTTTGCCATGGCGATTCTTGTTCTAATCTCTTCAAGGCATCTCCCATCAGATGTTATTACTGTTCCGAGGTAATTGTACCTATTCACTTGTTGAAGAATATTCCCATTTACTTGTATGTTACACTGTGGTATTTCGTTCTTCTTAGTGACGACCATAATCTGTGTCTTTTTACAATTTAATTCTAACCCTAGTTGTTCACTGTGTGTAACAACCGCATCTACTAAATTTTGCAGGTCCTGTTCATTGTCTGCAATCAAGACTGTATCATCTGCATATCTAATGTTATTGATGCATCGTCCCCCAATGTTGATTCCTTCCATATTTTCAATATTTCTGAAAATATTTTCACTGTACAGGGAAAACAGATCTGGAGACATTACACATCCCTGTCTCACACCTCTCTTAATAGGCTGATATTGGCTTACTTCATTATCAACTCTTATGGCAGCTTGTTGTTTCCAATATATGTTTTTTACAAGTCTAAGGTCTTTCCCATCAATTTGTAGATCTTCAAGCATCCTTATCATGTTGACATGTCTCACTTTATCAAAAGCCTTTGTGTAGTCAATGAAGCAAAGGTGTAGATCTTTGTTTACTTCTATAGAACGTTCGATTATGTTTCTCAGTATATACACAGCATTTACTGTACCCTTGCCTTCCACAAACCCACATTGTTCTTCTCCTATTTCAGGTTGTATTTTCCTCCTAACTCTTTGCATGATAATTCTTAGCAAAATCTTCGTGATGTGACTCATTATACTAATTGTTCGATGTTGATCACATTCCAAGGCTCCTGATTTCTTTGGGATTGCAATAAATACAGAATTACATAACTCATGAGGTATATTTCCAGTATCATATATTGTATTAAGCAGACTGGTAACTTTATCTATTCCATATTCTTCTAAAGCATTAATCATTTCTGTTGTGACGCTGTCTGGACCGGGGGTTTTGCCAGATTTCATATGATTAAGAGCATTCTGAACCTCCATCTTCAAAATTGCTGGCCCTTCATTGTTATTTTGAACAATATATTGTTCGTCTCTGCTATCGTCATAAAGGTTTTTCACGTAATCTGACCATACATGTAAAATCTGATCTTTTTCTATTATGACTCTTCCATCTTTTGTCTTTAGGCAGCCTGCTGATGTACGTGTTCTTTGATTAGTAATCTCCTGAATTCTTTTGTGCATTAGTTTCGCATTTTTACTGTTGTGTTGTTTTTCAATTTCTCTGCAATTTTTCTCAATATATATATATATATATTGTCTAATATAATGGAGTGGATGGAGTGTGAGAGCAGCCGACAGATAGTTGTTGGTTATGGTCTGCATTCTGCGGTGATAGGCAGACGATCTCATCAGTAGAGACAATGGCTATGGCCACCGACTAGTACAGTCACTGCCCAGAAGGAAAGCAATGGTAAACTACCTTCTGCAAAACTTGTTAAGAAGCCATAACAACCATGAAAGGAAACATAATAAGAAAGAGATCTGGTAGCGAGACCCCCAGGTCAGATGAGATAAAACTGGGGAAGAGTGTGAAACAGGGACCAGTACTAGTAATCGTGATGACGGAGTTAATCCTGACTGTGTTACCAAGGAAACCCCCTGTGTCAGACTAAGAAACAGAGTGAGAATAGGAACGTGGAATGTGAGAAGTCTGTATGAGGGGAAGCTTAAAATAGTATGTGATGAGATAAAGACGTTAAATATTCAAATTTTAGGAATTAGTAAATATCGCTGGAGAGGCAATGGACATTTTACAACTGAAAATGGAAGTCTTTTCATGTATTCTGGTAGAGACGTCGGAGGCCAGATTGGAGTGGCATTTTGTTTAGATAAAACAACTGCAAAAGCTTTAATGGGATATAACCCAGTTAGTGATAGAATCCTCACTATTATACTTAAAGGCCGTCCAAACAACACAACTCTCATACAGATATATGCACCTACTTCAACAGCAGAGGAGGACGAAATTGAAGATTTTCACAAAACACTGCAAGACACATTAAATAAGATTGGTCATAATGATATAGCAAATATAATGGGAGATTTTAATGCAAAAGAAGGGACAGGAAGAGCTGAAAATGAGAGACACTTCTTCTTCTTCTTCTTCAGCATTCCGAGCCTTTGAGGTTCTTTGCTGCAGATACAAGCCGTCTCCATTCGTCTCTCTGGTTGACCTTCTCTTGCCAGTCGCTGATTCCAAGTGCCTGTAGGTCTGTATGTATATTATCTCTCCACCGTCTTCTTGGTCTACCTCGGGGTCTACGGTCATTTATGTCCTGAGTGTAAGCGAGTTTTGTTTCCCTATTATTTTCCATTCTTTCTATATGCCCCAGCCATTGTAGTCTATAGTCTATTAGCCTTCATGATACCAGTGACTAGCGGGGACTTATAAAGATCATAAATGTCTTTGTTGCTTCTTCTTTTCCACTCTCCACTTTGTGTATCCCTAATGGGTCCAAAGATATGTCTTAAGACTTTGTTCTCAAAGGTTTGTAACAATGCTTCGTCTCCTTTAGTTGTACTCCAGGTTTCAGAGCCATACAGCACAACTGGTCTGATCAGCGTTTTGTATATTGTGATATTGGTGTTACGAGATAGCGCATTTGATTTTAGCAGATGTTGTAGTGCATAGTATGTCTTATTTCCAGAGTTGATTCTAGCTTGTATTTCTTCCTTTATTATGTTGGAGCAGTTGAAGATTGTACCCAGGTATTTGTATGTTTCCATTCTTTTAATGGTCATCTGTTTGTATGTGGCCAGAGTTTTTAGCCGTTCCTTCTCTTGAAATGCCATATATTCTGTCTTATCTTGGTTGATAACCAGCCACATTTGTTGAGCTTTTTCAAGTGAGTCAATATTTCCGATGTCTTTTTTTCATTATCCTCTATAATATCTATATCATCTGCATAACCAAGTAGTCTGGATGTTCCTCCAATAGCACATTCCTCCTTTACCTTCCTTACAACTTTCTCTAGAGCCAGATTGAAAAGGAGCGGCGATAGTGCATCACCCTGTTTCAGATGTTATTTGAAAAGGGTCTTATTTCCTGCCTTTATACGTTACTATATTATAAGTGCCGGTCTCTCTGGCTGAGGGGTTACAACACTTTCTCCGTAATCCCGTTTATCACGCAGAGTCTCGTAGCGGGAGAGAACTGGGAGCGGTTCGACCCCCGCTGGTGACTTGCGGGATACTGAGCCGGCCGCTCAGAAAGCAATGGCAAACTAATGAGCGTAATCTTGCCAAGAAATCAACAGACAGCTGAAAGATGCTGCTGTTGACAGTGATGTCCTGTAAAGGATATGCAAAAAAAAAAAATATTATAAGTATATTCCATGCATAGTCTGGTCATGTTGATTAACTTCCTTGGTATTCCAAATTCCTGCATAGCATTCCATAGACTATTCCTATGGACACTATCATAAGCCTTTTTAAAACCCACAAAAATGTTATGGAGATCTCTTTTATATTCCCAATTTTTCTCGGCTGTTTGTCATAAGATAAATATCTGATCTACTGTTGATCTGTTTTGTCTAAAACCCGCCTGGTAGTCATCTAATATGTCCTATGAATATGGTTTTAGTCTATTTAGTAATACCGCGGATAGTATCTTATAGCTGGTGGACAGTAGTGATATTCCTCTATAATTTTCACATTGGAACTTGTCTCCTTTCTTAAAGATAGGTTTCAATAATGACTCTTTCCAGTCATGGGGTAATTCTTCTGTCCTCCAGATTTTTGTTATTAGTTCGTATAGCTTAAGATGTAATGCATGGCCACCTGCCTTTATAAATTCAGCAGCAATTCCATCAGCCCCAGTTGCCTTATTTTTTTAAAGTCGTGTTATTACATATAGGATTTCTTCAAAACCAAGTTCTTCAAATTGTGGTTCACACGTTAGAACCTCTTCCTGTGGGGAAGTGTTACTTGGAGCTTCACAATTTAGTAATTCAACAAAGTATTCTTTCCATGTGCTACACATTTCCTCATTGGTATTAATCATATTCCCATTTTTGTCTTTTAAACCATATGTGTTGTGTTGGTGCCCTCGTTTCATTGACTTCAGTTCTTTAAAAAACTTTCTGGATTCGTTTTTCTTGTGATTAGTTTCCATATCTTTGATTATATTGCTCATGTATTCTCGCTTCTGCTGCCGAACTATTTTTGTAGTCTCTTTACATTCAGTTCTATATTGCTCTTCATTTTTTGATGTTGTTGATGTCATTTAGCCATAACTGTCAGACTTTCTTTTTCCTAATGACTGCTTCTTCACATTTTTGATTGAACCATCTGTTCTTTCTATGCGTTGTTAACACACCGAGACATTCTTCTGCGGTAGTTTGAATTGTATTCTTGATGTTCAACCAAGTTTGGTCAACGCTTTCCTCCAACGGGTTTTGTAGAATTTCAAGTTTGCATTTTATTTCATCTGCAAATTTCTCTTTGACTGTAATTTCTTGTAGTTTTTCTCTGTTATATGTTGGCTGTAACTTTTGTAGTTTAGCATAGAAAGCTCTCTTAAGTTTTATTTTAAATTTTGCCCCAACGAGGAAGTGGTCGCTGTGTCACTCAGCTCCTCTATAGCTTCTAACTTGTATGTTTGATGCATTTTTGTTGTTAATTAAAATGTGATCTGTTTGATTATAGGTTCTCTTGCCACATGATTTCCAAGTTTGTTTATGTATATCCTTTCTTTGCAGTCTAGTACTGCTGATCTGCAGTCCTTTGGCTTCTGCTAGGTTAATGATTCTCCATCCATTATCATTTGTGGGTCGTCGCTAAAAGCTACGGAGTTCGTGCTTTGTGCGACGCTTTCCGTGCTGCGGAAAGAGACCGAGCCATATGGGATAAAACCCGGTGCAATGAAGTCGACCCTGTGTTTTGTGTACAAATGACCATTAAAGGGACTTTAAAGTTTCATCAGCCTGTGGACGAAGCTTCGGATGTTTGAAGGTATTTGCCTGTAGTTAGGATAGTAATTTCATATCGATGTTTTGTGTTACGCGCGCGCGATGTAGGCGTTCATCAGGCTGTCTCATGCATAGTTGTGAAATCTGAATAAATGGGACTTAGCCGAAATTGTGTTGTAAAAGGGATGGCTTTATCAACCATCGGTTAATGACATGCTAAGTGGTTGAGGCTATGTGGGAACCCAATAGGAATAGGTTTTTCAGACTCAGGGCATTGAGGCCTTTAAAATGAATCTATGCATGAGGTGGTTTGGTGCGACGCGGTACTTCCGGAAGACGCAGCATGAGCTGGTGCGCGACAGGGCGACACCTAAACTATGGTGTGTGACCTATCTACTATCTCGGGAGGACGATTGACGTCCTTTGCGAGGGTCGGCAGAAGGAGTCCGTGAACGATCGATGTGATGACGGCCTCCTTCGCAATTTTGAGCGGCCACTGTAATTTTCTATTTCTACGTTCCTCCAACCTTCCCTTTGCCTATTTAGTTCTTCTAGGGGCGCAGATGTGTTTCCAAGGCACCAGGGCCGGGTTATATACTGGCCAAGACCTATTGACGCGTCCTCGTCGAGCGTCCTGGGCAACAGGTTCCTTCGGGGTCCTGGCTAAAGTCAGTAGGATCGCCGATTCCTCCGAAGTCGGAGAGTGTCTGCCTGTACGGCGAGGAACCACCAGTCTGCACACCAATAAGCCAGACAGGGGACAACGGATACTCACGCAAACCTCAGGTCCTGTATGACATCACACTGATGTTGGACAACAGGATGCCTTCATCCGACATACAGGACTTCACGTTGGAGCTCAAGCCAACGAACACAAGCAAGCAAGCAAGCAAGCAAGCAAGCAGTTCTTCTAAAGGGGCCACATAAGGGGGGGGGGGGGGGGGCATTAATTATTTCAGGTGGCAAAAGTGAGAGAAATAGAACCGAGGAAAATAACACCTTTGGTATACCAGACTGCTGTTTTAGGGAACATTGACACCGTTCTACCAGCTCACCTATTGGACAGAGGTGAGAGAACGGAGTGGATATCACCCGCTACATGGTGGATAGACCATGTGTTTACACAAGAAGCTGGATATCACCCAATCCCGGGATGACTAACACCTGCTACATGGAGGTGGGAACCATGTATTTAAAAGCCGTTGACTAGCATGAGAGTTCATCTCTCTCATCTGAAAGATGGGTGTGGGGAAGTATCTGAGATGGTTACGCAGGTATCAGAGGAGTGAGAGAACTTTAAAAGAGGGTCGGTGGAGAGGCCGATCATCTCCTCAAAAAGAGTGTTGAGTGTTATACTAATACCTAACCACTAATGCATAACATGACTGAGACTTTTGCAGGAACTTGAGTGCTTCACCTGTGTCTACCCGGCGGGACCAGTCCGAGCTGTCGTACCGCTCTCAAGGGACGACGCTCTTCCTGGAGCGATGTGACAGATGAGTCCTAGTTTATCCCAGTCCAGATCATAGCATATGCGGAAGGGTACCGGATCGTGTACATTGTTATATATTGATTCTAAAACTATGAGAGCCCACTCCCCTATTCCTTATGCGCTGTTTGCTGTTACCAGTGGCTTTCACAAGGTTGTTTTATTGCAGAGCTTGTCATGGAGTGTGTACTAGACGAGCGTAAACCCGGCCTGTGAACCTACATCATGGAGCGAACTAAGAAGACTGTGGACGTGAGCTTCCCGGTTTGGTTGTAGCGCCCAGTCGTTCCTGGCCAGTCAGAGTTACAGTGGCCCTTGATTTTGCAAGTCAACCACTAAACATCACAAGTCCATGAACAGCCGACCACCATACCTCCGCGATCAGTAAGGTAACAGATGAATCTACCGATGTCATATATGGCTACTACGGCCCAGAGAGGGGCCCGAGAAGATACTTGGCCTAATATATATATATATATATACGGCCAGTTGTGAAGAACTTCAGTCATCTAATGCGTGACTCCGGATATCTGAGTTTTGTTATTAGAGACTACCGAACTGTGTTAGTGACTCCATGTACTAGAAGCTGCGGTGTATAGACTGTGCTTAGCTATTTAGACAGAATCTGTGGTATAGACAATGATGAATTACATAGACTCGATGTTCCAGGAGTATATAAATCCAGGTGCCCTATTTAATATGAACTGGAACGTTGGTTTATTCGAAAGGGCTACCCGGGATATGATGCCCTACTAGTCCACCTGATTTGTGACTTCGCCATCGACGGCAACCTATACTCAGTGGGAAGGAGCTGAAGGAGTCAGTGCCGCTTGATAACAGCACTTTACCAGGCGTACCAATCTCGAGCTGATACTACGCTAGTCCGTCCCATTCGTGAAGAGGATTTGCATCAGCCCGGTGAGAGTCCATCTAACCCAGCTCTATGTATTTTGACATCTTAATGCATAATAAATGTCTAGCATGTTCTGTTCAGACCAGAGTTGAGTCAACAAATATGGATGGAGCATTAGAGGGTAACGTCCATTGAAGGAAAGAGTATCACAGGGGGTTGTCCATAGGCTGGCAGGGTTGGTAGACTAAAACACAAGTACCCAATACACAGAACTGAACCCACGGTATATAGTGTAGCTTAGCTCCCCTCACCCCAGGAACTTTTCGACAAGTAGTAGTAGTAGTAGTAGTAGTAGTAGTAGTAGTAGTAGTAGTAGTAGTAGTAGTAGTAGTAGTAGTAGTAGTAGTAGTAGTAGTAGTAGTACTAGTAGTAGTAGTAGTAGTAGTAGTAGTAGTAGTAGTAGTAGTAGTAGTAGTAGTAGTAGTAGTAGTAATAGTAGTAGTAGTAGTAGTAGTAGTAGTAGTAGTAGTAGTAGTAGTAGTGGTAGTGGTGGTAGTGGTGGTAGTGGTGGTAGTGGTGGTAGTGGTGGTAGTGGTAGTGGTAGTGGTGGTAGTGGTGGTAGTGGTAGTGGTGGTGGTATTGGTAGTGGTAGTGGTAGTGGTAGTGGTAGTGGTAGTGGTGGTAGTGGTAGTGGTAGTGGTAGTGGTAGTGGTAGTGGTAGTGGTAGTGGTAGTGGTAGTGGTAGCGGTAGTGGTAGTGGTAGCGGTAGCTGCAGTGGCAGCAGTAGCAGCAGTAGCAGCAGTAGCAGCAGTAGCAGCAGTAGCAGCAGTAGCAGTAGTAGCAGCAGTAGCAGGAGTAGCAGTAGTAGCAGGAGTAGCAGGAGTAGCAGGAGTAGCAGTAGTAGCAGGAGTAGCAGGAGTAGCAGTAGTAGCAGGAGTAGCAGGAGTAGCAGGAGTAGCAGTAGTAGCAGGAGTAGCAGTAAAAGCAGTAGTAGCAGTAGTAGCAGTAGTAGCAGTAGTAGCAGTAGTAGCAGTAGTAGCAGAGTAGCAGTAGTAGCAGTAGTAGTAGTAGTAGTAGTAGTAGTGGTAGTGGTGGTAGTGGTGGTAGTGGTGGTAGTGGTGGTAGTGGTAGTAGTAGTAGTAGTAGTGGTGGTGGTGGTAGTGGTAGTGGTAGTGGTAGTGGTAGTGGTGGTAGTGGTGGTAGTGGTGGTAGTGGTCGTGGTGGTGGTAGGGGTAGGGGTAGGGGTAGGGGTAGGGGTAGGGGTAGGGGTAGTGGTAGTGGTAGTGGTAGTAGTAGTAGTAGTAGTAGTAGTAGTAGTAGTAGTAGTAGTAGTAGTAGTAGTAGTAATAGTAGTAGTAGTAGTAGTAGTAGTAGTAGTAGTAGTAGTAGTAGTAGTAGTAGTAGTAGTAGTCGAAGTAGTAGTAGTAGTAGTAGTAGTAGTAGTAGTAGTAGTAGTAGTAGTAGTAGTAGTAGTAGTAGTAGTAGTCCTTGTTATCAATAGCCAGCGAAGAGTCTGTCGTGAATATGTCTCTCTACTATAGTGTCTTGAGAGATATTTCTTCTATAGTGTCGTCCCTGGAGTGAGGGGAATCAACACCCACATTTTTTCCCCAGTTTCAATATCACTATTCTGGAGATTTCCACCAGACTCCGTCCACAACACTCCCTCAGCCCAAGGACCCCTTCTTCTCACTCTTGCTCACCCCTGGATCATGCCCCCTCTCATTCTTCCCCAACATAACATACTTGACAACTCTAGCCTCAACAAATAAATACAAGAAATTTATTAAAGCTAAGAGTATATGTGGGAGAAGTGTGTGTGTGGGTGTGTAATGTGTAGAATGTGTGTTCGCACATTCTAGGTGTATATGTAGGCATTAGACCACGAAGCTCCGGATCACATTCTGATCATCATTGTACGAGTTACACCACATCATCACGGGCCAGTAAACAAAAACCTCACCACACGCCGTGTCCCTCTTGTGCGATGTTGACTGTCTCCGGTAGCCCCTTTGATAAGCCAGATACCTGATCACCAATCACGAATTTAGTCCGATAATGATCTGGCAGTGATCATACACCCTGTTAATAAATGGCTACATGGTTCCGAACCATAAACCTTCCCTGCCTACTGAAAACAAGTAACACGGTTCCTGGAAATAAATGACTCATCCTTACAAGTCATACCGTTTGCACTGTTACACTGTTCTCGTTCTTTGGATTTATTCTTATTAATGTTTCACTCGTGGTGTGAAAATGTTACAACACTATAATGTTATGTCACTTGTAGTGTGATACTCAACTCTAATGTGATGTCACTTGCAGTGTGATACTCAACACTTTAATGTTAGTTCACTTGTATTGTGATAATCAAACACGATATTGTTCTTACACGCTTGGTGTGACATCATAAATAATCAAACACGATATTGTTCTTACACCCGTGGTGTGACATCATAAATAATCAATCACGATATTGTTCTTACACCCGTGGTGTGACATCATAAACCCTTTTCTCATGGGCCAAATGCACAGGCCACTGAACAGATCTCCTCGTACCAAGTTCTCCATGATACAAACAATTCAGCATCTGTTCTTTGAAAACCCGAAGGGAACCTGTGAAAGAGATATAACAGACTCGGTGAGGGCAATCTGCCGCTGACTCCAATTAGATGAGTGTGGGCCTACATTCTTATTCAGATCCATGACAGTGAACCAATCTCTGTCATGTCAGAAGAGCTCCTTCCCCTGGCCTGAGTTAGGGCAAGACAAGGAAATACCCATATACGAAGTGTAGAACCCCAGTAGAATCCCACTGGAATATCCCACCCTTGGACATTTCCTCTATCCCCCCCCCCTCATTCCCAATCACACTAAATATCATCCCCTTTCACTATCCTCAACTAGCTGAGCTAGTTTACATCTCACACTAGTTAGTTTAACACTGCGACTGTCTATTGTCGCCGACACTGGTTTTATACTTGACTACAAAACAACTACTACGTTAAAGTTCTAGACTTCACTATCATTTTACTATTCTACATTATTAACATTTAAATGCTAAGTGTAGATACCCTATTAATTCCTAGCTCACAGTCCGAATTGAATCTCCAAAATGCCATGAAGGACACATGTTTTATTCTCAAATACTGATAGTAAACATTCGGGATTATTTTCACTACGAGCACTGAGCTATTCAACACTTGAGCCTAGGTTAACTTTTTTGTGCACTCCCGATAACAAGCTTGTTTTTATATATTCTGGGATTGACCTCGTGACGTCATTCTCCTGTCAACAACATGTGGCAACAAACCATGGCGGCGTTTTTCCCTTTCATCTTGAGTCTGCTTTAAGGCAACGGGGAAACTCTTTTCCCGTGTCTCCGCGGAATCATCATAGACCAGCGGCGCTTTTGAAGTGACGGGAATGTGGCCTCTAGTTGCAAACAGTTTGTACATTCGAATATAGCCTGCTTCTGTTGTTTCATCATCTATCGGGATTAACGGGGTGTCACAGGATAAATTAACTTGTCAGTCGATCGATGACAACCAGGCCCGACATTATTTTGCTAACACAGTTGACTCTTTTAGGGTGAACAAACTGAGGAAAATACGTCGGTACAGATTCTCTGCACCTGGTCGACAGTGTGTATGAGATCAAAGGGAGACACGTCGAGTTGTCTACACACAGTCGACAGTTTGATGACAGGATGTTGTTCGAGAGGTGTGTATTAGCAACATTTGTCTACAAAACGGGAGTTGGCCGTTGAAAGTAATGGACAGATGTCTGCTGGAGGTCAGAAGGATTCTGTAATGGGAGAAAGGTCTCTGGCTCACAGACAACCCGGATATTTGTTGGATGAGACAAAGAACTCCACAGATGAAAAGGAAACTTGACAGCTAATTGACTCTGGTTAGTCTGGAAACAGGAGGACAAAGCCAGATTCTGGACTGATTGGCGTCTGGACTTTCTGGTGACTCACTCAAGCACCCATATAAAACCCAGTGCAGTAAACAGGTAGAGGGAGTCGAGAAAAACATTCTGTAGTGTTAGGATTGGGGATAATTCCGAGTTGTGTTATATTAGAGGGACTAGCCTATCTTAGTAGTGATAGTTATCCGCGGACATAGATCCAATCGGATTGCCTAGTTTCTGGAGTAACAACAGGAATAGACATATGGTAGGCAATTAATAATATCTAACTTAAGAGTATGATTAGGAATAGAGTACAGTACTGTGCGGTGATATAATGTATTATAGGTGCAGTGATATAATGTATTATGATTAGTGATGGAATGTTCTATAAGTGCGGTGCTAGAAAGTATCATAGGAGCGTCGGCACTAGTATTCTATTGTGTGGCTTCAAGTAGCTTGTGTTATATATCATTTTACTCAGGAAGTTGAGGACAATGTAGTGGAATAATAATTAGAGAGATTAAGGATGGTTGAGAAGGAGGAGGGGAATGTGTAATGGTAGGATCTTCCAGTAGGGCATCTGCTGGGTTTCTACCCGTTCCTTTAGTCTTTCCTGGTGTTGCCATGTCTCAGATCATATGATTGAGTTATTTGGCCGTATGACAGAGATCGGATCTCTGTTATAGATCTGAGTGCTGTTATTGGCCTACACTTGCCTAATTCTGGCCAGGACTGAGTTGCCCTCACCATGAAGTTATCTGCTCTACAGGTTCCATGTACAGTTCCCCTTGAGTGTTCCACTTGAGTGTGCGATGATTTACTACGAAGAAGCAGGTTCAAAGTTTTATACAAGGAGGGCTCAGCATCTGAAGACAGAGGTTGCTGAGAGGCCGCTACATAGGGCTTATACCCAAGTTGGTTTGCGGGAACCTGGCTTCTGCTGAGCAGGACATGTTGATGAGATTGAGGTTTAGCCAAGTGATAGATGTATCAATAAACAGTCAGAACATTGCATAATTTATACTGATACCCAGAACAGTTAGATTGTGGTGTTAATATGAGGAATCTTTAGAACCAGTGACTCTAGATCCATTAAAATTTCTCCAATAACAGTGACAATAGGATTAGAATTTCCTGATTAACAATCCGTTAAATAACCGAGGAAGTTCATAGTGTGAATCAGACTCTAATTAGACAGTGTTTGTCAGGGGTGTCCAAGCATCCTGGTGGTTCCAGAGACAACGGAGGAAGTCTTCACGTGACCGGAGAAGCATCACCTGGGTGAGGCTACTTGTATGGGATACATGGTGCTGGTGTGTCTTCAGCACAGGGATGAGAATGAATATCCTCTTGAACACTGATCTGAGTCTATAGACGATTTAGAATACCCGTCACACATTCTACACCTTATACACACATACACTTCTCCTACATATACTCTTTGCTTTAATAAATTTCTTGGTTTTATTTGTTGAAGCGAGAGTTGTCAAGTATGTTATGTTGGGGAAGAATGAGAGGGGGCATGATCCAGGGGTGAGTAAGATTGAGAGGAAGGTGTCTTCAGATTGAGGGAGTGTGTGGACGGAGTCTGCTGGATTTCTCCGGAATAGAGATATTGAATTAAAAATAATGTGGGTGTTGATTCTCTTCACTCCAGGGACGACACTAAAGTGGTAAAGAAGAACAAGTAACTAATACGACAGTCATTCTTTACACACACACGACATTTATTGGGGGCTCGTAAACGTGATCTATGGACAGCGGGATCTTTAGACAACGGGATCTTTTAACACGAGATCTTTAGTTAGAGGATGGAGATATCCTATTAGTGAGAATCCAGCTAGAGTGAATGTGGATAGGTGTTAGGACTTATCTTACCTGTTCACACTTCACACGTCTGCATAGGTCTGTGGTCCTGATTCTACTCTTGTCACTGAGTGATTGTGTTGTGTTGTGTGGTGTGTTATAAATATATAGATTAATAGTATTTTGTCATTAGCTATATATTGGTTTAGAGATAATCTATACTCTATCTGCTTAGTTACCTCTCTGTATAATGGTCACTCCTAAACTGACTACGGCGGAACTTAGGGCAAAGGGGGAAGACATGGGATTGTCGGATTCTGCTCTAACGGATTACATACAGGAAGTGGAGAGGGAGTATCGTCAAGCAGAAAGGGAAGATCGGAAGGCCGAGTTGGAATTGAGAAGGATGGAGCCAGAGCAAGCAGCTAAGAAATTGGAAGCAGAACAAGCTGCTAAGATACTTGAGGTTGAGCAAGCTGCTAAGCAACGGGAAGCGGAGCAAGAGGCTCAGAAAAAGGAGCATGAGTACCGGATGCGGGAACTCGAGCTCAAGAGGCAATCTGGTGGGGAAACTGAGGGAGCAGTGGGAGGTTCCTCTCTCCCTGGCTCAACACCAGTAAGTGGACATAGCTACCATGCTATGAAGTTCCCTCTAGCGATCTACGAGGAGGACAAAGAGAAGATTGACCAGTACCTTCAACGCTTCGAGGCTATGTCAGTTGCTATGGGTCTGGATCGTGACAAATGGAATCTTAAGCTATCCCAGGGATTACGCGGGACCGGTTACGAGGTTTATTCTCGCCTGCCACCAGGACATGAGAACAATTATGACGAGTTGAAGACGGCTTTGCTGAAACGATTTGAAGTTACGTCCCACACCTACCGGAAAAAATTTCGAGGAGCGAAACGAGAACCGGGGGAGTTGTTCGCAGCCTATAGTCTGCGTCTGAAAGCATATCTCCATAAGTGGATGGATTTGGCTGGGTTTGCGCATGACTATGAGAGTCTGGAAGAGCTCACGGTAGTCGACCAGATGCGGAAGCAAATGTCGAAACCTCTCAGGACATTCTTGGGAGAACAAGGGGCGGAACGAATCGACATGGTGACGAAATTGGCGGAACGGTTCGTCGAGGTCCATGGGGAGGCAGCAGAAAACATTTCTACAAACACCAAAAGTCAGGAAAAACATAACCTGAAGAAAGCAAAAAGTACAGGAACTAAGAAGGTGGAACCATATGTCAAAACTTCAGAGGAGAGTTCGGAGAAGACGAAGGGGGAAAGCAAGAAAACCTCGAGCTCGACACAAAAACGACCATGGTCGGAGAAGTGGTGTTCGATTTGTAAGTCACCCTCTCACAATACGAGGGATTGCAAATCGAAGGCTAAGAACCCTCACTTCGCGGCATGTCAAGTGACTTCAACGCAGGTGGACACTGACAATGCCAAGGTCGACAAGGATGCTCACCACCAGGAGAGCTCACTCAAGTCCGGCACAAGAAAATCTAGGACAGGGAAATGGTGCAAACACTGCAGGTCGAATACACACAATGCTATTGACTGCAGGGGAAAGTCAGGAGACACTCAATTCGTCGTGTGCCCCGGAAAACCTAAGGTGGAGCCCACCGAACAGGTCGAGGCCGAAGAAGAGACTCCAGACCAGGAAAAACCACCTGTAGTGGAATTGGTAGAGGTTAACGGTCGTCAAGTGGAGTGTTTATACGACACAGGACTGGACGGGGAGGCCGTGATTTCTGCGGATCTGGTACATCCAGAACAATTCACAGGTGAAACCATGGAGATACAGCCTGCACAGAAGAGTGCTGTAGCCATGAAATTGCCCATTGCCAGAGTGGAGATTCGGTCAAGATATGTCACCGGCACCATCAAGGCCGCTGTATTGACCGATCCCATTTTTCCCGTAATCCTCGGTTGCCGGTATGTCTTTCTGGGAATGCCCAGGGAGCCAATCCATATGGGAGCAACTCAGACTCGCTCTCAGACGAGAACGGATGAGGCAGAAGCCAATGTGACTAACCCACTGCCAGGGGAGTTGCGAACTGCCCAGAGTGAGGATGCTACGTTACGTCCTTGCTACAAAAAGCTGCAGAAAAGTGCTGATCCACCCAAACGGGGGCAGTACTATATGAAGAATAGGATACTCTACAGGAGAGCTGGAAGGGGAGACAACCTACATGGTCAGTTGGTGGTCCCAAAGGCCCACCGGTCCCAGATTCTTCATATGGGGCATACCATCTCCTTTAGTGGACACATGGGTATTGCCGCCACCATGCAGCGAATTTCCTGCCACTACTATTGGCCGGGAATGACAGGTGATGTGCGTCGGTATGTGAAGTCATGCCCTGAGTGTCAGAGGGTGGCACCGAAACACTGGACAGCACCGGTGGTGTTGGGTGAGATGCCCATCATGAACTCTCCTTTCGAGAGGGTAGCCATCGATATCGTGGGTCCACTTCCTAGGACTAGGAAGAGGAACATGTACATACTCACCATGGTGGATTGCTGTACAATGTGGGGTGAAGCCATACCGTTGACCACAATTGACTCGAAACGAGTGGCGGACGCACTGATGGAGGCCTTTACTAGATTAGGCTTTCCTGATCAAATACTGACGGACAATGGGTCCCAGTTTTGTGGGAAACTTATGGAGGAGGTATTTAGGGTATTCTACTCTAATCATATCCATACCAGCCCCTACCACCCTCAAGCCAATGGACAAGTAGAGCGTTTCAACGGCACGTTGATGACAATGCTCAGGAAACTAGCGCAGGAAAAACCTGATAGGTGGGATGAATATATCCCAGCAGCACTCTTTGCCTATCGGGAAGTTCCTCATGGCTCAACAGGACTACCACCTGCTACGTTGCTGTTTGGTCGTCCAATCAAGGGACCGTTGGAAGCCATGTTGAGGAGTTGGACTGAAGAGGGGACATCAGAAGAAGTGATCTCTTCTTACAGATATGTGGAGGAACTGAAAGAAAAACTTCACAAGGGATGGACGCTGGCGAATCAAAACTTGAAAAAGGCCAGAAAAAGACATGCGGCTTACTACAATCGTAGGTCAAAAGACAGATCTCTAGAGGTGGGAGACAAAGTATTGTTGCTACTCCCAACGGGAAACAACAAACTGGAGATATGTTGGCAAGGACCATTTCCCGTGGAAAGGGTGATATCAGGAACCAATTATCAGATTCGGATCCGGGGAAAATCGAAGATTTTCCATATCAATCTCTTGCGGAAATATGAAGAGAGACCGGGAGACAAAGCAGCTCACCACATGGCAATGACAGTTGCAGTGGAGACAGAAGTGGGAACCAACGAGGGAAGGGAATATCCCCTGGTACACCAGGAAACCTACAAGGATGTACAGGTGAGCCCTGATCTGACTTCCCAGGAGAGGGAAAAGATAACCCAGGTTCTCGAGTCTCATAAGGAGATACTGACTGATAAACCAGGACGAACGAGGTTGGTGGAGTTTGAGATGACCTTGACCACTCAAGAGACTGTTCGCCAAAAGGTTTACCCAGTGCCATTCTCGAAAGAAAAGCTCCTGAAGAAGAGGAATAGGTCATCTGGATCGAACCTCCAAGAAGAAAGAGTTGTTGCGGACTACTCTCTTAGGAGGGGGTCTATGTCACAGGATAAATTAACTTGTCAGTCGATCGATGACAACCAGGCCCGACATTATTTTGCTAACACAATTGACTCTTTTATGGTGAACAAACTGAGGAAAATACGTCGGTACAGATTCTCTGCACCTGGTCGACAGTGTGTATGTGATCAAAGGGAGTCACGTCGAGTTGTCTACACACAGTCGACAGTTTGATGACAGGATGTTGTTCGAGAGGTGTGTATTGGCAACATTTGTCTACAAAACGGGAGTTGGCCGTTGAAAGTAATGGACAGATGTCTGCTGGAGGTCACAAGGATTCTGTAATGGGAGAAAGGTCACTGGCTCACAGACAACCCGGATATTTGTTGGATGAGACAAAGAACTCCACAGATGAAAAGGAAACTTGACAGCTAATTGACTCTGGTTAGTCTGGAAACAGGAGGACAAAGCCAGATTCTGGACTGATTGGCGTCTGGACTTTCTGGTGACTCACTCAAGCACCCATATAAAACCCAGTGCAGTAAACAGGTAGAGGGAGTCGAGAAAAACATTCTGTAGTGTTAGGATTGGGGATAATTCCGAGTTGTGTTATATTAGAGGGACTAGCCTATCTTAGTAGTGATAGTTATCCGCGGACATAGATCCAATCGGATTGCCTAGTTTCTGGAGTAACAACAGGAATAGACATATGGTAGGCAATTAATAATATCTAACTTAAGAGTATGATTAGGAATAGAGTACAGTACTGTGCGGTGATATAATGTATTATAGGTGCAGTGATATAATGTATTATGATTAGTGATGGAATGTTCTATAAGTGCGGTGCTAGAAAGTATCATAGGAGCGTCGGCACTAGTATTCTATTGTGTGGCTTCAAGTAGCTTGTGTTATATATCATTTTACTCAGGAAGTTGAGGACAATGTAGTGGAATAATAATTAGAGAGATTAAGGATGGTTGAGAGGGAGGAGAGGAATGTGTAATGGTAGGATCTTCCAGTAGGGCATCTGCTGGGTTTCTACCCGTTCCTTTAGTCTTTCCTGGTGTTGCCATGTCTCAGATCATATGATTGAGTTATTTGGCCGTATGATAGAGATCGGATCACTGTTATAGATCTGAGTGCTGTTATTGGCCTACACTTGCCTAATTCTGGTCATGACTGAGTTGCCCTCACCATGAAGTTATCTGCTCTACAGGTTCCATGTACAGTTCCCCTTGAGTGTTCCACTTGAGTGTGCGATGATTTACTACGAAAAAGCAGGTTCAAAGTTTTATACAAGGAGGGCTCAGCATCTGAAGACAGAGGTTGCTGAGAGGCCGCTACATAGGGCTTATACCCAAGTTGGTTTGCGGGAACCTGGCTTCTGCTGAGCAGGACATGTTGATGAGATTGAGGTTTAGCCAAGTGATAGATGTATCAATAAACAGTCAGAACATTGCATAATTTATACTGATACCCAGAACAGTTAGATTGTGGTGTTAATATGAGGAATCTTTAGAACCAGTGACTCTAAATTCATTAAGATTTCTCCAATAACAGTGACAATAGGATTAGAATTTCCTGATTAACAATCCGTTAAATAACCGAGGAAGTTCATAGTGTGAATCAGACTCTAATTAGACAGTGTTTGTCAGGGGTGTCCAAGCATCCTGGTGGTTCCAGAGACAACGGAGGAAGTCTTCACGTGACCGGAGAAGCATCACCTGGGTGAGGCTACTTGTATGGGATACATGGTGCTGGCGTGTCTTCAGCACAGGGATGAGAATGAATATCCTCTTGAACACTGATCTGAGTCTATAGACGATTTAGAATACCCGTCACACATTCTACACCTTATACACACATACACTTCTCCTACATATACTCTTTGCTTTAATAAATGTCTTGGTTTTATTTGTTGAAGCGAGAGTTGTCAAGTATGTTATGTTGGAAAAGAATGAGAGGGGGCATGATCCAGGGGTGAGTAAGAGTGAGAGGAAGGTGTCTTCAGATTGAGGGAGTGTGTGGACGGAGTCTGCTAGATTTCTCCAGAATAGAGATACTGAATTAAAAATAATGTGGGTGTTGATTCTCTTCACTCCAGGGACGACACTAAAGTGGTAAAGAAGAACAAGTAACTAATACGACAGTCATTCTTTACACACACACGACACGGGGTTTCATGACAGAGTCCCTATTCTAATGGTACTAGTTGCAATCTGGTTATGTGTCCGTCTAGTCGTTCCTAGGAGCACAGTATCCGTGAGATCCTCGGGTCACCGCCGGCCACACCATTCTTTCCAGCCAATGATGGCGTATCTGTTCTCACACATTATACACATGATTCTAAAGGGCCCTGTCATATCTCTCTTATTGTGCACCATTGCCCCACCCAGCTGATCTGACCCAGCCAATATTTCCGCCTGCTCATTTCCCAACACAGCAGCATGCCCTGAGGAAACGATCAAACAGATGTTCCATATTTATTATTTTTAATTAAAGCATGCCCCTCTGCTCGAAGTGTGTCTGTCTTCACCCTTGTCAGCATGCTCTGTGAGTCCGTTACGATCACGGAAAGTGCATGTTGCAAGCACACAGTCAAGACAATGAACAAGACAAACCACATAAGTACAATTACCTGGAACGGTCATTTGAGCTGACGCAGTCATGGCGCTCACAGCTAATCCTATGAACACAAACAGTGCTTCTTTGCGGCAGAATATTGCACTCAAGGTTCCCATGCTGTATCTTGTATGTTCACTTCCTTACAATATATATCTATACTTTACTGTCCATGACACGATAGGTTACCTAGTGAAATAGACATGGCAGGTAACATAATCAGCTTCCCGGATGTGACAGGATACAACAAGAACAGGAGTGGTTGTGTCGCACATATATACGTGGACATATATACTACAGGGGGAGAGCTGCTAAAACAGAGACAGAAAGAGAGACTGATAGACAGAGAGAGAAAAACATATACAAAAAGAGAGAACGAACGAACAAATTTTATTATCAAAGGATTAAGAATTGGGCATACTTAACTCGTCTGACATTCTGCCCTTCTCGTCTCTCTCTCTCTCTCTCTCTCTCTCTCTCTCTCTCTCTCTCTCTCTCTCTCACTCTCTCTCTCTCTCTCTCTCTCTCTCTCTCTCTCTCTCTCTCTCTCTCTTTCGTACATTATTTTATCCATATATCACTTATGGGGCTAACCGAGAACAACAACAACACAATCAATAAATGCATTATAAAGGCATGGGAAATTTGCAAAAATTATTACTACACGACTCGCTAATAATAATTATTAATGTGGCAATTGTTATTAGCTATGGTAGATACACAATACTCCCAATAGGAAATTGTATGTCATACTAAAATTTTATTGTTATTATTATTATTATTATTATTATTATTATTATTATTATTATTATTATTATTATTATTATTAAGCAGAATGTATTCTGTACTGAGATAGTGTTCGAATGGCTTGCGATTATATGTTCAGAAATTGGTGATGTGTTTAACTGTA
>OY992894.1:67132789-67147789 GCA_963921405.1 Cepaea hortensis | reverse complement strand
GTAGGAGTAACAGTAGCAGTTGTAGTGGTAGTTGTATTAGCAATAGTATTAGTAGTAGTGTTTGTAGTAATAGTAGTAGGTCTTGTAGATTTGTAGTTCTGGTAGTTCTACTAGTAGTAGTAATGGTAATAGCTGTAGTTCTTGTAGTAATAGTAGTATTTGTAATGTTTGTAGTAGCAGCAGCAGCAGCAGCAGCAGCAGCAGCAGCAGCAGCAGCAGCAGTAGTAGTAGTAGTAGTAGTAGTAGTAGTAGTAGTAGTAGTAGTAGTAGTAGTAGTAGTAGTAGTAGTAGTAGTAGTAGTAGTAGCAACAGCAGCAGCAGCAGTAGTGGCAGCAGCAGCAGGAGAAACAACATCAGCGGTAAGTAATAATTACACATTAGTGAACACACCTACATATATTATCGCGACAACATCCAATGTAACTGATTTTCAAAAACGTTCTGTTAACAGGTATCCTCAATAGCACACGAGGAACACAGCTCCAGTGGTTTTAAATGTAAATAACGTAATTTATGTAATATAACAATTTTATCTGCAATACACACACGAGTATTCGAACTACCAAGTTCAAAATACGTCTTTAATTAATCATGTTTTAAACATGATATAGGATTGGTAGCTCCATTCCTATTTACATGGTTTATATGTGTTTATCACTGACTTAGATATAAGCTTGTGGGCCACACCTAAAAAGTGTGTACTTCTTGACAGATAATTCAAGCGCGTCGACCTGCCTTGCCTCAAGAAGGCCTTTGGAGACGGTTGTTAAACCCTTACTTTCTTTACCGGGAGCATTGGGGTAGTTGTCGCAAACACGTCCGTGACAGAATTATATGTGCAGTATGTGACACATCAGTTGGATATGCCATGTTTAGGTTTGTTTTAGTCTAAATGTATTGTGGATTCGCAGCTCAAGGAGTGTAAGACACTTCGTCATCATAAAGTGCCAGCTCCGCATTGAAGATCGGCTGTAGTGACACCCCAACACCATATGCACTACGGCTTAATGGTGGATTCTTTCTGGCTGTGTGTAGTCATCTCTTGATGTCCTCTCACCTGTAACACTCTCATCTCTCTCTCTCTCTCTCTCTCTCTCTCTCTCTCTCTCTCTCTCTCTCTCTCTCTCACTTGCGGGTGCCCCCTCCACTTATTCATCAATTACATCCTTTAACATAGAGCTGTGTCTCTGTGTGTGGTTGACGTACCTTCACTTGTTCGTCTAGTACATCCTTTAATAGGAAGCTGTGTTTCTGTGTATGGCTGATGTACCGTCACTTGTTCACACCTTCACTTGTTCATCCTGTACATCCTTTAACATGGAAGTTTGTCTCTATTTGTGTATGGAGTACCTTCACTTGTCCATCTATTACATCCTTTAACAGGAAGCTGTGTCTCTGTGTATGACTGAAGTACCTTCACTTGTCCATCTATTACATCCTTTAACAGAAGGATGTGTCTCTGTGTATGACTGAAGTACCTTCACTTGTCCATCTATTGCATCCTTTAACAGAAGGCTGTGTCTCTGTGTATGACTGAAGTACCTTCATTTGTCCATCTATTACATCCTTTAACAGAAGGCTATGTCTCTGTGTATGTCTGAAAAACCTTCACTTGTCCATCTATTACATCCTATAACAGAAGGCTGTATCTCTGTGTATGACTGAAGTACTTTCACTTGTCCATCTATTACATCCTTTAACACAAGGCTGTGTCTCTGTGTATGTCTGAAGTACCTTCACTTGTCCATCTATTACATCCTTTAAAAGAAGGATGTGTCTCTGTGTATGACTGAAGTACCTTCACTTGTCCATCTATTACATCATTTAACAGAAGGCTGTGTCTCTGTGTATGACTGAAGTACCTTCACTTGTCCATCTATTACATCCTTTAACAGAAGGATGTGTCTCTGTGTATGACTGAAGTACCTTCACTTGTCCATCTATTACATCCTTTAACATAGAGCTGTGTCTCTGTGTATGTCTGAAAAACCTTCACTTGTCCATCTATTACATCCTTTAACAGAAGGCTGTGTCTCTGTGTATGACTTAAGTACCTTCACTTGTCCATCTATTACATGCTTTAACAGAAGGATGTGTCTCTGTGTATGTCTGGAGTACCTTAACTTGTCCATCTGTTACATCCTTTAACAGGAAGCTGTGTCTCTGTGTATGTCTGGAGTACCTTCACTTGTCCATCTATTACATCCTTTAACAGGAAGCTGTGTCTCTGTGTATGTCTGGAGTACCTTCACTTGTCCATCTCATACATCCTTTAACAGAAGGCTGTGTCTATGTGTATGTCTGCAGTACCTTCACTTGTCCATCTATTACATCCTTTAACAGAAGGCTGTGTCTCTGTGTATGTCTGAAGTACCTTCACTTGTCCATCTATTACATCCTTTAACAGAAGGCTGTGTCTCTGTGTATGTCTGAAGTACCTTCACTTGTCCATCTATTACATCCTTTAACAGGAAGCTGTGTCTCTGTGTATGTCTGGAGTACCTTCACTTGTCCATCTCATACATCCTTTAACAGAAGGCTGTGTCTCTGTGTATGACTGAAGTACCTTCACATGTCCATCTATTACATCCTTTAACAGAAGGCTGTGTCTCTGTGTATTACTGAAGTACCTTCACTTGTCCATCTATTACATCCTTTAACAGAAGGCTGTGTCTCTGTGTATTACTGAAGCACCTTCACATGTCCATCTATTACATCCTTTAACAGAAGGCTGTGTCTCTGTGTATTACTGAAGTACCTTCACATGTCCATCTATTACATCCTTTAACAGAAGGCTGTGTCTATGTGTATGTCTGCAGTACCTTCACTTGTCCATCTATTACATCCTTTAACAGAAGGCTGTGTCTCTGTGTATGTCTGAAGTACCTTCACTTGTCCATCTATTACATCCTTTAACAGAAGGCTGTGTCTCTGTGTATGTCTGAAGTACCTTCACTTGTCCATCTATTACATCCTTTAACAGGAAGCTGTGTCTCTGTGTATGTCTGGAGTACCTTCACTTGTCCATCTCATACATCCTTTAACAGAAGGCTGTGTCTCTGTGTATGACTGAAGTACCTTCACATGTCCATCTATTACATCCTTTAACAGAAGGCTGTGTCTCTGTGTATTACTGAAGTACCTTCACTTGTCCATCTCATACATCCTTTAACAGAAGGCTGTGTCTCTGTGTATGACTGAAGTACCTTCACATGTCCATCTATTACATCCTTTAACAGAAGGCTGTGTCTCTGTGTATTACTGAAGTACCTTCACTTGTCCATCTATTACATCCTTTAACAGAAGGCTGTGTCTCTGTGTATTACTGAAGTACCTTCACTTGCCCATCTATTACATCCTTTAACAGAAGGCTGTGTCTCTGTGTATGACTGAAGTACCTTCACTTGCCCATCTATTACATCCTTTAACAGAAGGCTGTGTCTCTATGTATGTCTGAAGTACCTTCACTTGTCCATCTATTACATCCTTTAACAGAAGGATGTGTCTTTGTGTATGTCTGAAGTACCTTCGGAAAGCGTGTGCGGTCATGACTCGCCATTTCAATCGATCACCAGAGTCGTGGCCAAGCCGTCCAGGTGTTTTCCTCTCGGTCTTCCTCTTGGTCTGTTGCCCTCGATCTTGTCAGTTGTCACTAAGTTCTCCAATCCATTTCTTCTCATAATATGTCCAAACAAATTTGAGTTTCCGTCTAATTTCTCTAATCAGTCTACGATTTTCATTTGTCTCCTGTAGTACTTGGTCATTGGTTTTTCTATCTATCCATGGTACTCTTTGCATTTTCCTCAGAAACCGCATTTCTGTAGCCATCAAATGCTTTCAGCTTGACTGCACATTGTCCACGTTTCATATCCATATAAAAGAAGTTTAAACAATCAGGCGGTTACAGCTACAGCCCCCCCCCCATCCCCACCCACCAAATTATCAGGAAGCTACAGAAGCGAATCAAGCGCTCAAATACTTGGTAATAATAATATAGTCCTAAACTTACCATGTGTTAAAATTCGTTACTACATTTCGTGTCATTACAAATTAGAATACTGATCATTTCGAAGGGCATCTGTTCGGTGCAAAGGACATTCTCCTCCGCATCACTTTAATGCACAGTAAGTAACTTACACTTCTTGTCTCTCCATATCTTATATATAAATTAGGATCTCCGTCTGTCTGTCTGTCTGTATGTATGTATGTATGTCCTTTATTTGTTCGCGAACGGCCCATCCGATTGAGATGAAATTTTCTACACGCCTTCCTTTCATTCCAGCGCTGCCAACTGTGATATTTTGTTAGTGTGAAATCGCCTGCTTACTCAGTATTATTTTCATTTTTCATTTTTCATTATAATTTCATATATCTCAGGGGACCTAACTCTGTAAAAGTTATTTCAAGGGGCATAACTTTTCTGTATAACTTATAGTCATATTGTGGCATCGTTTTCAAAGATTTATAAACTCTTTGTCCATAGTTATGTACCGGCATATGAGTTATAATAAATAATGATACAATCTGTAAGGCATTTTCAAAGTTTTTATAAAAATAATGCACAATGCATAACATTGTAACTCATCTTTTTTTGCTGAAGAAGTTACTGTAGTCATGCAGGTGATTAGAAAGAGTTTTCGTTAAAAATAATGGATGGTGTGTGGATGGACATTCTTTTAAGTTACTTTTTTTGTTGTATGAATTTAATGAGAACTTATATGACTACTTATATGAATTAAATGAGATGCTCCCCACCAGGGACTGGGCGAAGCCGGACAGGGTCAGGCAGAAATATAGACAGACAGATAGACAGACAGATAGACAGTCGGGAACGGGAACTTATATGACTACTTATATGAATTAAATGAGATACTCCACACCAGGAGCTGGGCTATGCCGGGCCGGGTCAGACAGACAGACAGACAGACAGACAGACAGACAGACAGACAGACAGACAGACAGACAGACAGACAGACAGACAGACAGTCAGTCGGTAACGGGAACGGGAACTTATATGACTACTTATATGAATTAAATGAGATGCTCCCCACCAGGGTCTGGGCGAAGCCGGGCCGGGTCAGCTAGTCTTATATATAAAAGGCAATCTCCGTCTGTATGTCCGTATGTCCTTTATGCGTTCGCGAACGGCCCATTCGATTGAGATGAAATTTTCTACACTTCTTCCTTTCAAATCCAGCGCAGCCCACTGTGATATTTTTTTAGTGTGAAATCGGCTGCTTACTGAATATTATTTAATTTTCCATTTTTCATTGTAATTTCTATACAGCAAGGGGACTTAACTCTGTAAAAGTTATTTCAAGGGGCATAACTTTTAATAACTTTTCTGTATAACTTATAGTCATATTGTTGCATCTTTTTCAAAGATTTATAAACTCCGTGTCTATAGTTATGTACCGGCATATGAGTTACAATAAATAATGACACAATCTTTAAGGCATTTTCAAAGTTTTTATAAAAATAATGCACAATGCATAACATTGTAACTCATCTTTTTATGCTTAAGAAGTTACTGTAGTCATGCAGGTGATTAGAAAGAGTTTTCATTAAAAATAATGGATGGTATGTGGAAGGACATTTTTTTAAGTTACTTTTTTTGTTGTATGAATTTAATGAGACGCTACCCGCCAGGAGCTGGGCAAAGCCACGCCGGGTCAGATAGATAGACAGACCCACCTTTTCGCTGCAGTTGTCTACAGGCATATGCGTTAAAATCCTCCTCCTCCTCTCCCCTCCTCCTCCTCCTACCCTCTTCCTCTTCCCCTCCCCCTCCTCCCTCTCCCTCCTCCTCCTCCCTCTTTCTCCTCCTCCTCCTTCCTCCTCCTCCTCCCTCTTCCTCCTCCTCACTCTTCCTCCTACCTCCTCGCCCTCCTCCCTCCTAATCACTCCTCTTCCTTCCTCCTCCCTTCTCCTCCTCTCTCCTCCCACTCCCTCCTCCTCCCTCCTTCTAATTCTACGTCCTCCCCCTCATCCCTCCTCCTCCCTCCTCCCCCTTCTCCTCCCTCTTCCTCCCTCCTCCTACCTCCTCCCCCTCCTCCTACCTCCTCCTCCCTCTCCTCCTCCATCCTCCTCATCCCTCCTCCTCCCTTCTCCTCCTCCCTTCTCATCCTCTCTCCTCCTCCCTCCTCCTCCCTCCACATCCCTCTTCCTCCTCCTCCCTCCTCCTCCTCCTTCTCCTCCCTCCTCCTTTTCCCTCTTCCACCTCCCTCCTCCTCCCTCCTCCCTCCTCCTAATCACTCCTCTTCCTTCCTCTTCCCTTCTCCTCCTCTCTCCTCCTACTCCTTCCTCATCCCTCCTCTTACGTCCTCCCCCTCATCCCTCCTCCTACCTTCTCCCCCTCCTCCTCTCTCCTCCTCCCTCCTCCTCCTCCCTCTTCCTCCTCCTCCCTCCTCATCCTTCCCCTCCTTCTCCTCCCTCATTCTTCTCCCTCTTCCTCCTCCCTCCGCCTCCTCCCTCTGCCTCCTCCCTCCACCTCCTCCCTCCGCCTCCTCCCTCCTCCTCCTCTCTCCTCCTCCTCCATCCTCCTCCATCTCCCTCTTCCTCCTCCCTCCTCCCCCCTCCCTCTTGCTCCTCCTACCCTCCTACTCCTCCTCCTCGCTCCTCCTGCCTCCTCCTCCTGCCTCCTCCTCCTGCCTCCTCATCCTTCCTCCTCCTTCCTCCTCTCTCCTCCTCTCTTCTCCTACCTCCTCCTCCTCTCTCCTCCTCCTAATCCTTCCTCCTCCCTCCTATTCCTCCCTACTCCTCCTCCTCCTTCCTCCTCCCTCTTCTTCCCTCCTCCTCCTTCCTCCTCCTTCCTCCACCCTCCTCCTCCCTTCTCCTACCTCCTCCTCCTCTCTCCTCCTCCTAATCCCTCCTCCTCCCTCCTATTCCTCCCTACTCCTCCTCCTCCTTCCTCCTCCCTCCTCTTCCCTCCTCCTCCTCTCTCCGCCTATCTCTTCCTCCCTCCTACTCCTCCCTCCTCCACCTCCCTCTTCCTCCTCCCAGCTCCTACTCCTCCTTTTCCTTCATCTGCTGATGCTGCTGCCGCCGCTCCATTTACCCAAGTTAATTGTTGGGGAAGATGTAAAGATCTTTCAAGTTCTCTTTCTAATGCTTTTTGTAAGTTGGTCTTCGTTTATCTAAGGTTGTTCTAACTGCAACCAATAAATGATTAGACAGACAGGCAGACAGACAGACAGAGAGGGAGGGACGGACAGACAGACAGACAGACAGACAGACAGACAGACAGACAGACAGACAGACAGACAGACAGACAGACAGACAGACAGACAGACAGACAGACAGACAGACAGACAGAGAGGGAGGGACAGACAGACAGACAGACAGACAGACAGACAGACAGACAGACAGACAGTCGGGAACGGGAACTTATATGACTACTTATATGAATTAAATGCTCGCCATCAGGGGCTGGGCGAAGCCGGGCCGGATCAGACAGACAGACAGACAGACAGACATATAGACAGACAGACAGACAGATAGATAGTCGGGAACGGGAACGGGAGCTTATATGACTACTTATATGAATTAAATGAGATGCTCCACACCAGGAGTTGGGCGATGCCGGGCCGGGTCAGACAGACAGACAGACAGAAAGACAGACAGACAGACAGACAGACAGACTGACAGTCGGTAACGAGAACGAGAACTTATATGACTACTTATATGAATTAAATGAGATGCTCCCCACCAGGGGCTGGGCGAAGCCGGGCTGGGTCAGCTAGTGTATTATAAACGGCAGAGTGCGCGATTATGGGCTTCATGTATCGATATTCCCATGGACTCTATTATTCCAGGCGTCCATTGTTACGTGGTCAGTCTCTTCCTCTGGTTCCATTTGGGTCAGTCCGTTTATACTTCTTAGTTTTTCTACGAGCAGTATGAAGATCCCCTGCCGGCTTGCTAGCCAGT
This sequence comes from Cepaea hortensis, assembly GCA_963921405.1. Taxonomy (NCBI): domain Eukaryota; kingdom Metazoa; phylum Mollusca; class Gastropoda; order Stylommatophora; family Helicidae; genus Cepaea; species Cepaea hortensis. Next base: position 67,139,860 of record OY992894.1, on the reverse strand, counting down.
CGCAGGTTTAGGACAAAAATCTGATCATAGGGAGTCCATCGGCTATGGCGCGCCGTAGCCCCTTTAGCCCATGACCTCGCGATCATGATTTCCCATTCTCCATCGCGTGGAGGTGAGGTTGACTTGTGTAGTCTGCGGGTCATCGGCAGGCTACTAATTTTCACTGTTCACCCCTCCTGAGAGTGACTAGTCGATCCTTACCCTGCTGGCTGAAGGTCAGGCGCAGTCCACACCTTGTATTCCATATGGATAATGTCAGTGCCATTCTCAAGCGTGTCAACACAGACGGCGTCCAGAGATGTGTTTTCAGCATCTACTATCACATGTATTTTGACTAGTGGATGTACTAGACAATTATAATGCTGGATAGCCTGCTTTATGCATGTGTTGGCCTTTTTTGTTCAGATCACAGTAGATTGGGATGCCTGGCATGTCACTGTCAGTTCGCACTACTGGAGTGTGACGAGATTCAGCTGTGGATTGCTCTTCCTGCTAGGAAAGTGTTTGTGTTTTCATACATCTCAGGGTTACACATTCAATGGCAAATATGACAATAAACGCCGGAGAAGTTTATTTTTTCTTCTGTCCTTTCTTTATCTTTGAAGCATACGATCCCCAACCAAGTCGGGTATCTTTCGTTATCTCCTGCATGATCTTCCATATTATTCATCTCTGTCTTCAGTTCTCTTCTCCATGTGTGTGTGTGTGTGTTGTATGTATATATATGAGTGTGTTGTGTATATATGTGTGTGTGCGTAAAAAGGGAGGGACGGTGGTTGGTGGGGTGGTGGGGGCTGGGGGGGGGGGCGGGGGGTGCTCTCTTTATTTCGATTGTCCTTAGTCTGGACAGAAAGGATTTTCTAATTATACTTTCATCACGTTTTCTAAACTTGTGTCCTAATCATTGTCAGCGTCCTTTCCACACTTCTTGAATAGCTGGAATGTGTTTAGCTCGCCCCATATACTCATCGTCTAGTAATTCAGTCATACTATTTTAGTCTTTCTATTCTGTGCACGTTTCACGAATACTTGTTGTTTATTAGTAATTATTTTAGCCGTTCTCTATGTCTTTAATTTCTTTTGATTTCCACAAAATTACTAGTACAATTAATTCTTCTAACAATGCTTTTAAAAAAAAAAAGTCTCTTAAAAGTCGACACGGTCGACTTCATTGCACCGGGTTTTATCCCATATTGATTGGTCTCTTTCCGCAGCGCGGAAAGCCTCGTACAAAGCATGAACTCCGTAGCTCACAGCATTCTCCGAAAATTTTCACTCGTGAACCGAAGGACGCGGCCCGGAATCGAACTCACAAACTTCGGAGCCCGAGTCAAACAGCTTGACTACTTCGCCACGGAGACTCTTTTTAACAATGCTTTCCTATTTTAATACCTTTATGTCTTATCAATTTCTTGCCTGTTGTATAAATATTTTAATATCTTTATCTGTTTCACTTTTCTTTCCTTCTGTATTCCTATTTTTATAGCTTTATCTGTCCCCTTTCTTACCTATTTTATTCTAATAGCTTGATCTGTCCCCTTAGTTACCTTTTGTAGTCCTCCTTTAATATCTTGATCTGTCCCCTTTTCTTACCTTTTGTATTCCTACTTTAATAGCTTTATCTGTCCCTTTCTTATCTTTTATATTTCTACATTAATAGCTTCATCTGTCGCCTTTTTCACCTTTTGTATTTCTACTTTAATAGCTTTATCTGTCCCCTTTCTTACCTTTTGTATTCCAAATTTAATATCTTGATCTGTCATCTTTTCTTACCTTTTGTATTCCTACTTCAATAGCTTTATCTGTCACTTTCTTATCTTTTATATTCCTACTTTAATAGCTTAATCTGTCCTTTTCTTATCTGTTATATTCCTACTTTAATAGCTTCATCTGTCCCCTTTCTTACCTTTTATATTCCTACTTTAATAGCTTCATCTCTCCCCTTTCTTACCTTTTATATTCCTACTTTAATAGCTTCATCTTTCCCCTTTCTTACCTTTTGTATTCCTACTTTACAAGCTTTATTTGTCCCCTTTCTTACCTTCGACATTCCTACTTTAATAGCTTTATCTGTCCCCTTTCTTACCTTTTGTATTCCTACTTTACCAGCTTTATTTGTTCCCTTTCTTACCTTTTGTATTCCTACTATAATAGCTTTATATGTCCTTTTACTGTCTACAATAGCTGCAAAATCCATCCAACCATGAACAAATTCAAAATGCTGACGTCAATATTTGACAATGCTAACGCAATAATTACAGGACTTAAAATCTATATAATTGCCTCTATGTCTGATCCGGTTTCTGCCTCTGCTTTCGAAATGTGACTTTCTGTCCTATTTACTGTATATTGTTTAAAAGACACGTTACTGTAGGCTGCGTTTGTCGCCATGTCTCCCATATTGTACGAATAATTGGACCGGAATGCAAATCTGCAAACCGTAGTCTATTTTAAGACACCAAGAAACGACAAACCTGTTTTGTTATCTTGTTTGAGAAACGATCTTGTACAACACAAAGTATGCGGGTTTCCTTGTCAGCCCTTGCGCAAACATGGTGTTAGATAAGGCTTTGGGTATACTTTCACCATATTTGGAATGTCTGAACCTGTATAACAGGAAGCAACTAGCCGAAAGTGAAGGATAAGAAGGAGAACGAGAAGAAAGAGCTGGAGCTAAAGGGGGATATGGAAATTAGCAAGCGGTTGGAGGGGGGGGGGGAGGGGTAGAGAAAGAAGAGGTAGAGTAGGTGGAGATTAAAAGGAGGTTGAGATTAGGACCGAGTATTCACTGGAATAAGTGGACAACTCTGCAGCTGAGCAGAGCAGGGCACTCACTTGTCCTTACAGTCTGAAATGGCTGTCAAAGGCATAAGTAAAAGACCACCATGCGGATGTGGAAGTCAAGGGGAAACCACCACATTATCTTCCCAAGACTTCATGGAAAACATATTTCCGAGGTAGCTACCGACGTTAATGGCTGTCTTAGGACATCCTCGTCAGGTAGGGACAGTCATGAGCCACAGGTGACACCAGATAGTCATACAGCAACTGATGGAAAACCCATAACTAAAATAAATAAATTTAGAGTAAGAACATGGAATGTTAGGACATTAAATGGGCTGGGAGAGTTAAACAATATTCTAAGGGAGATGGATAACATGAAAATAAATATACTATGCATAAATGAGATGAGATGGGAGGGATCGAGCAAAATTATAGCTGACAACCACACAATAATGTACTCTGGAGTGGATACACGTAAAAAAGGTGTAGGAATAATACTTTACGAAAATAACAGTCAAGTCAATTAATGGATACTGGTGTATTTCATATAGAAGAATTAAGTGTGTATGCGTTACATCCTTGGTCTGCCGACTGTTGCTGGTAGGCTCAAGGTGATGCAGGCGAAGGCATACCTCAGAGTAGCTGCAGACACAAACCACCCACTGCATGAGGCGCTGGAAGCAGTTAAGGGTCAGCGACTGATAAGAGGGAAATCATGGATGGCTCAGGCGGAGGATACGATCAGACAAGTGTGCCCCCTGGAGAGCATTAGGCGTGGAGAGAAGTGGGTCAGAGTGCCAGCGGAGCAGTCAGACTTGTGCAGAGTCATAATCACATTAAGCCGGGAGTGCAGGGAGTGGCCAGCAGGGGCCACGGAAGTGGAAATCCAGCAACTAATTCAGGACAATGCTCACTCGAGTGATGTGATTATCTACACAGATGGTTCGGTGTCAAGAGGTGAGAGAAGGGCTGGGGTTTCATAGCCAAAGCTAATGGTCGATGTTTGGGGCAGGAGAGCCTGGTATATGATACCACAACATCCAGCTTAAGAATGGAAGTGGAGGCGGTCACTGCGGCTCTCCGCTGGATGGAGAATACGGCACACACACACACATCGTGATTGTAACTGACTCAGAAAGCATACTGACGAGGGTGAGGACGGGCAGACTTCGTGCGGAGTGGCTTGCTTCGCTTCGGAAGTCACGGGTGACAAGCAGCGCCTGGATCTTTTCTCCGGGGCATGCCGGTGTGCTGGGAAATGAACAGGCGGACAGATTGGCTGGCTCTGCAGAACTTGGTGGAGTATTGATATATGACAAGGCAGACGTGGTTGCGGCCTTGTGGGAGCACGTGCACACCTCGGAGGAGCAAATGGATTACCATGGTCTGGCAAGAATGAGACAACGAGGAGCTCAACGCTCAAAGGAAAGGCGAGACGGACTTATAATCAGATTGCTACTGGTACTATTAGTGGTGGAACTATTCGCTGGCTGCTGAGGATGGGTACGGAGCACTTATGGGAATGCCCCGAATGCTGTGATGTCGATTCTTAAATCAATCAATCAATCATTATAGAGTTATTATGGTCAAAATGAAAAAGGCACACCAATAGATATAAATACTATACAAGTATTTTACGGCGAGTTGCGTTGTGGTAAACCCTCCCAAGTCGGCCAGAGGAAACGCTTTAAAGACACTGAAAATCTCACTGAATGCTTTTGGAATTCATCATGACACCTGGGAGACTGCAGCCAGAGGCCGAAATTCGTGGCGTGCATCATTACGCAAGGGTGCAGTCACGTGTAAGGCAACCAGGACTGCATGAACTGTGAAGAAAAGGTAGGACAGAAAAACCACTGCAGGAAATCCTCCTACAGAAACGTCAAGCATTCTTTGTCCACATTGTCAAAGAACATTTCGAGCCAAAATAGGCCTTATCAGCCATCATAGAACTCACGGCTCCATACTTTCAACTCCACTGGATGAAATGAATGGTCATCGGCATTCTTAATGGACAAACAACAGTGATGATGAGATACAACACTTTTATGGTGAAATAGAAATGGCGATGGCTCATATTTGATCACAAGAAATAAACATAATACCTGGAGATTTTAATGCAAAAGTAGCAAAGGGGAAAATGGAGGATGTAGTGGGGAATTATGGTTTAGCTATGTGATATAATTCTCACCACCGTCAAAAGCACGATTAACATTTCCTCCACTACAAACTCATTTTACGACAACACGAACCAACGACATTACGCCGAAGACAAGATGAAAGAAGGCTTTGGATTGGCTGCGACGTCACAAGCGCAAGCAGAACGGAAATAGAATAAATACAGTATGCCGGCGGGAAAACGTTTACATTAACCATGCACGGGACAGGAGAAGATCCGATGCATCTCAGGGAGTGATAGCTTCTTCCAAAACAGCTAAAACAAGTTAACTTATTCTTGAAAAGGAGGAATGTATCAGTCTGCATCGCATTTGGAAAACCGAATCCAAATCACATCCTGAAACCTCTTGCCGAAGTGTTTGAAGCCATTCAATTAACATGAAAGTAGTGGCTGGGTACAGCTAGATCCATACCTGACTTTGTGAATGTAGCACCTTGTTGAGTGAGCACCTTGTTGAGTGAAGCACCCTGATAGACTGAAGCACCTCATTCGAGTTATGCCCTTGATAGAAGAGTGCAGAAAGCTATTCACCTGCAAGATTTTCCTCTACCCATGAAGGAAACGTAACATAGATAACTTATCCTTAAACCTGTAAGGGGATGTCTAGAGCCAATATTCTACTCAGACCTTGACCAGATCAACACTAAGAATTAATAACATAAATATAGTCATTGAATGATTGCCACATCGATCCACAAACCTGGAAATGGAGAAACCGGAGTGTATACAGTTCTTTTTTTTTTTTTTCAGATTACTCACATGCCAGTACATGTTATTGAAAGATATATATAGATATCTGGTGATAAAAATATTATATTTGGCACATCAATGATGTACAGTTATATATATATATATCAAAACAAAGTCCTTGTCTATCAAGCCTGTGTCCTTAGTACTCTTCTTTATGGCAGTGAAACCTGGACAACTTACTCACACCAAGAGAAACGTTTAAACAGCTTTCATATGCTTTGTCTGCGAAGAGTTCTTGGTATTAAGTGGCAAGACAAAATCACAAATACTGAAGTATTGGAAAGATCAGGTTGTGTGACGACGGTTTATTCCATGCTCAGTCTTCGTAGACTTAGATAGATAGGACATCTTAGAAGGATGGATGATGGTAGAATACCAAAGGACATCTTATTTGGGGAATTACAGATGGGTAAGAGATCTCAGGGTCGGCCTCTATTACGATACAAAGATGTGTGTAAGCGGGACATGATTGATACAGGCATTGATAATGCACAGTGGGAGCAATTCGCCGCTGAACGTGTTGCATGGAGGGCAAAGATCAGAAATGGAATAAAGATAAAGGAGACAATTATTGCAGATAAGTCACACACCGAGCGTGTGAGACGTAAGATGGTGCATGATGGTGGAAATGACCACGTGTTCACATGCACCCACTGTGAACGGACATTTACAGCGCGAATTGGCCTTTTCAGTCACATTCGCTACCGCCAATTGGTGAAAGTTATTATGCCTTTTTAAAGCACAAACTATCGTCTGTCAAGACGGCAAGGTGCCAATGATATATATAAAGTATATGACCTTGTTGTATTGTATGGGAATGTATTTTTTGAATGTAAGGTTCAATACCCAGTTTATGTTTATTAAATCATAAAAAATGAGGTCATGTCATCTATTGAGTGTTTTTCTTGTCGTAGTAAACTTGTTTTAATTAACAACCTAAGATGAATAATTATTTAGTTGGTAGAGGAGAGGCAAGGAACCATCAAAATGATATTTTGGGTATACTTAGAAAACTTTTCATTAGTTTCCTGGAGGTAGCCCTTGGTTCTCCGAAACTCTATTTATTATCTCAAGACTGAACCAGTAACAGCTAAATGAATTATAACGGGCAGGATCACATTGAGAAAGAGGAACATAGTATTCTTTCTCTCTTTGGGGTTGTCCCAACAACCATACACCAGACAAGGTACAAAAAAAAATGAAAGTGGAGAAAAACTAATAGAATGGGCAAAAATATCAATGATATGATAATTGGAAACACATGGTTTAAACACCATAAAAGATGACTGCACACATGAAAAAGCCCTGATAAGAAAATACGCAACCAAATTGACTACATACGTATTTATAAAAGATTT
>OY992894.1:67107789-67127789 GCA_963921405.1 Cepaea hortensis | reverse complement strand
GTTCATTGTCTGCAATCAAAACTGTATAATCTACATATCTAATGTTATTGATATATCGTCCCCCAATGTTGATTCCTTCCACGTCTTCTATATTTCTGAAATTATTTCACTGCACAGGGACAAAAGATCTGGAGACCCATTCCTGTATCGCATCTCTTTTAATAGGCTGATATTGACCTACTTCATTATCAATTCTAATGGCAGCTTGTTGTTTCCAATATGTGCTTTTTACAAGCCTAAGGTTTTCTCCATCAATGTGTAGATCTTCAAGCATCCTTACCATGTCGACATGTCTCACTTTATCGAAAGCCTTTGTGTAGTCAATAAAGCATAAAGCAAAGATATAGATCTTTGTTTACGTCTATAGAACGTTCAATTACTATTCTCAGTATATACACAGCATTTACTGTATCTTCTACCTTACCTTATAGGCAATAAATATAGAATTCAGAAGTCTGGTGACATGGTTTATTCCGCATTCTTCTAAGGCATTGATCATTTCTGTTGTGATGTTATCTGTTCCCGGGGTCTTGCCAGTTTTCATCTGGTTAAGAGCATTCTGAACTATGAATGACCTATGTCTGAAGTACGTTTGAGTTAAAAGAGAGGGACCGCAACAAACAAACAAATCAGAACTGAGTTGGTAGCAATCGTGGACATTTCACTCTTGCAAGGACTTACATGGATACACTGCCTTGATGTGAGCCAGTCATCAAGTGGATCTATTGGTTTCAAGTATGCAAGTTGTTCCATCACACGGAAAAGCCATGAATATATTTTAAAGGCTATCAATGAACAGTTGCTATATGGAGACAGGATAATGTGCGGAACAGCATATTTAAAGATATTTGAGTGGTTCTAACAAGGGGTGACGATTGAGGAAACAAATCCGACTTATTTTACAACCAGTGTATTGCTGCAATGATCAGCATCCTCACGTTGCGATGTTTGCTCGGGAGACCGAGTGTCTGTCGGATTGGGTGCTATGATGTTGATTCTTAAAATCCAGAAATAAAACAAATGCAAGTGATATCATTTTGACAAAGCGTGACGTCGTAACCAACATAAAACATCAGATGTGTGTTCGCAGCTGCCTGAACTGAACCTTACCATTTCCATACACGTAATACTTTCCGAGGTAAGTTAAGAGAAAATATTCCAGGCACTATTTGTTGTAAATCTATCAATTCTCTTCCCATTTATCAACGTTGACATGTTGTCCATATTTACCTTTACATGTAGACGGGAACTGGCGTTTTCAATCTAGAGCCATGTTGATGGCCGTTTGTAAGATAAAGAATCCTTTTATAGGATTTGAGTTGTATTTGGTACAAGGTGCTAACCCCATATTATATAGGTCAATGTATTGTATTTTTAATTTCCGGGGTGAATTATGAAAACCATTCAATCTAACATTACTGACTAAAATGCAGTCTGAATTTACCTTCAAATCTCAAACTGGTATTACACTTTCATCCACGACTACCTACAACTGCTGTCTTCTTTGGTGTACTGTCAAAACCAGGAGCTCACCACAGTCAAGAATTGGCGTTATTATCAAAATCCAAGTTCTGAATCCGTTCACTTTGGACGTAAGCACATTTCTTATATACGTATAGTTCACGATTGTGTATCTTTTACATGTTATCTAAAACAGGATTTCCCAAACAAGACTAGTCATGACCCTTTCTATACTAGTCAAGCAACTTGACACAACTTTTTATAACAGACAAGATCCACGCAACCCACGCCTCGCCAAATATGCATGAAAAACAGTTTTGATAATCTAACAGCGGATTTGTATGTTGACTTGTGCCTTATAGTGAATATTTTATTTCACACCATTGTATTCCTTTAGTGAATTTAAACACAGACGGAATAAATACGAAAACATAAAATATAGCACGATTGTTTTGACTGGCATATTTCGCTGCATCTCGTTATGGTGGATACTAGTTAGTTAGTTAGTTAGTCGCGGTTCCAACTTCACGGCAAAGGGTGGCCCCATTATGCTCTGTTCCTGTGCCCGTGAACACAGCACAAAAGTGGAAAAGATAGAAGTCTCGTCAAACCAAGAGCGCGTAAACGTGTGTGTGTGTGTGTGTATATATATATATATATATATATATATATATATATATATATATATATATATATATATATATATATATAAACTCACACATAATGCCACTGCCAGAATGCCAACACAAACGTCCGCCACGAAAATACAGTTCATAGTTGATGAAAGCGGCAGTTACTAGAAAACCAGCAGTCACTAGAAAACCAGCAGCCACACATTACTGCATAAGGCAACCCAGTTAGTTCAGTGACCGGCCGGTTGCCATTTTTCTTAACATGCAGTTCAAGCTACAAACAACCGCTGACATACTGCAGAGGTAATATCATTTATGTGGAACAATGAATCATACTTTTGCTGAAATATGATGCTGTGGTAAGGTAGATTTAGCAGGGACGATAGATACAACTATTAGCTTGACTTCCCACAGATCTCGGTCTTTGATTTTCTGGATCAACTATACCGTCGATATTCCTCTGTGCCACCGTCGCAATCCATCCAACATCATTTCTCTTGGTCTGTCTGTGCCTCTCTTCCCCTCGATCTTCCTAGTTGTTACGATGTTCTCCAATGCCTCTCTTCTCATCACATGACCAACAATTGGTGTTTGCTTCTTTCTTATTGTTGTATATTGTGAGGTGAGAAATATAATATTGGGCGAATGTCTAGGGACTCCCGGCTTGGATGGATTATCAGTTTAAATCAGCCTTCTTTAAGAGGCCAATGAATGGCTCCGAACCAACATTGTGAAGACCCAGATAGAAAATATTCAAGTCCAACACGAAATTATTATGAAAAGGGCCTCCCTTGGAAGTCGAATTGATCAGGCAAATTTACCAAAGGCACTAGATGAAAATAAACTCACTCCATTAGACAAATGTGTCCTTGTGTATGGATCATGTGGGATGTAGGATTTAATATATGAGAATAATTGCTAAGCTTGTCTAGAGATCCCAGGTGGGATGAATTTACATTCTCACTCACTTCTATAATGCTAGGTGATCAGGGAAATTTACCACAGATACAAAGTGAAAAACAATTCACTCCTTTTGACAATAGTATCTATGTGTAGGAATCCCCCCCCCCCCCGCCCACCCCCACTCGATCACCTTTTGAATTTGATACTGTGTCAGAGAACATTGTTTGTTTACAACATATATAACAACCACTGTTGACCAAATATTAACAAGCAATTGACGTAAACATCAACAATGGGACAAACGTGTTCACGGGGAATTAAATCGAGATCCAGAGTAAACATATAATTGTATTAAAAGTATTGAATTGTTAAGGATATGCATGGGATAATATGAAAAAGCATGAACACTTAGAAATGTGATAACCCCATGTCCTCACACATCAATACACTCAAAACCGAAACAACACTCCAAATTCAAACACAATACTAGATTAATTAATCAGTTCTATTTCCTCTTTCTCTTGTTCTCTTCTGGTGATAGTTATTTATTTCCAGTGCCTAGCAGATAATGTCTCCATTATCCAGGGACCAAATTAAATGCACTCAATTGTGTCCCACCCATCTAATATCCACTGTAAATTTGCTCCAGATGACATCATAATCCCCATAATCCAGGGAGCGAATCAATGACACTCTTGTGCTAATGGGTTCTGTGTTCTAGTGAAGCTGAGGCCTAGGTCAGTCAAACTTTCAGGAGTTCCTCTTCAGACTGGGCAGAAGGTATTTCCCTACATCATCGACGACAATGTAAAAGATGGCGACCGTCCAGCATCGCTGCTTATTCATCAGAATCCCAGCTCTTTTTCCACAAAACTTTTACACACACCCAGTCTCAGGTCGATATGGCCATCCCTCATTTGTTGATAAAGCAATAAGGCCGACCTGGTACCAGCAAAGAGCCATCCTTTGAAATCTCCATTCCAGTGTAGGATCAAACAATGCTGAGAGTCACTCATTGGTATCATATGGAACTATGTCCAGACTGGTCTGCACAAACATGGAACAGAAGAAGAACATTTCCAGCACACAAACTGGGAGTCACAAGACAGTCGGAAGATTCCTTCCACATGTGTATAAACAGTGACTCCTCTTGTCTCAGTCATAGTGTCTTCCCAATGGTGTTCATATTTAGGACCTGGTGTTGAACTTGCCTGCACATGACTTGTGTCGAAGAGTAAGATTTCTTGAGAAGGAAACTGGGAATCCAACAGTCAGTTGGGGGCCCATTCTGCTGTAGGTTTTGTTCAAACAGAGATAATTAGCAGTCGGAAGATCCTTACTGAAATATGTTTGATAAATCAGTTTGGTTCAAACAGGGATAAATAGCAGTCGGGAGATCCATATTGAAATATGTATGATAAACTAGAATGTTGCCTTAGTTTCCTACACATGCTAGTTGATATTGAATCAGGTGGAACCTTCCGAAATGCACCAGTGGATAATACTTTAGTATCTGTGTACGTGGTACATCCATTTGTCTTGGTAGACATTATATTAGGGAACGCCGTTCTCAAGGATCCCGACATAAGTCGGAAATTATCAACATTTTATTTATCTACTTCGTGTGTTTCTTTCGCTGGCTGAATCAACATATAAGTGCGACAATCAACATGTTCCTATTTTAGGTCTAGACTGTATAAGTCCTTCTTTTATGTACCACTCAAAACAGGCTGTTTACCCAGGATCTTTTTCGGTTATAACGTCCACACCACCACCTGCCTCTTCTAGAGCTGGGAATGACAAAAGAACACATTCCAAACCAGCAATACAAACTCTTGTCGTGGTAATCCTTAACATAACATTAGTCACAGAATATAAAGGGGAGTGAGAACAGGGGGTATTTTAATTTTTCGCATCCCTCGTCGCCTGTTGTAGAGTTTGTCCAACTCCAAAAGTGAGTAGAGTATCTCCTCACTGCTCATTCTATTTTGAGATCGTTACTGAGACTTTCTGATGAGTTAGAGACGTCCTAACCCTGCAAACATCTTAATATAATACCTGTCATAACATGACAACGATCTCTGAGACATAGGCCTTTTGTCCAGAACTCCCCATTTCATTTCCTTAGCTGCAAACAGCATTAGGCCAAAGGCCAACGACCATACCAGGCAACATTCTTTTCTTGAGGTACAGACGTACACAAGGCTTCTTAATCATCATCACCATCATCATCATCATCATCATCATCATCATCATCATCATCATCATCCTCTCTGGGGTACATTAAAATGTATACTCCAGCAGTAAAAGTAAAAATCACGAATATAATATATAAATCTCATAATAGAGAAAACATGTGTATCCTTCATATAATAATAATAATAATAATAATAATAATAATAATAATAATAATAATAATAATAATAATAATAATAATATCATCATTGGCACCTTGCCGTCTTGACAGACGATAGTTTGTGCTTTAAAAAGGCATAATAACTTTTAACTATGGCGGTAGCGAGTGTGACTGATAAGGCCAATTTGCGCTATAAATGTCCGTTCAAGGTCACTTCATCTGCAAATAATAATAATAATAATAATAATAATAATAATAATAATAATAATAATAATAATGCAGGGGCCATTCTTGGGATATTCCTTCCCACTCATCAACCATAAGACCAGAACAGATGGTCTTCTTCCTACCTGCCTATAGAAGCATGGGGGTTAATGAACTCCGTTATATAATTCACGAATTGCTTCTAACATAAGAAGTGTACTGACTGGGGATTAACTTCTACAGCATGGTAAGCATTCTGAACGTTGTTGACAAATTTCTGAACATAAATATTTGCCCAGGCACCGACAACAATGATGCAATGCGGGCGGGAGCCAGGTCCTGCAAAACATGTGAATATATGTACATCGTGCGTGTTTCTGTCTTTACTCATGAGATTATACTCATCAAACATGGCAATTCCCTTGCATATTTATGAAAGTATTACATGTCCATCACACATGTTGTGTGGTTACTAAGATGTAAACAAGAAGAAGTACCGTAAAGGCGCGATAGCTAAAGTTACAGGCTAGCAGAACTATTTCTCCAACATGAACTTTTGTCAATAAGATGCGTTATAATACTATTTTTCCGCATAGAGAAAAGTGTCATGAAATGCATTTAGAGTGAACACACTACAGAGCATAGAACATTTGCAGATTGATATGCACTGATAGTGAGATAGCTTCAGAACGCATATAATAAGTTACACATAGGAATGAAAACTGTAAGTGTAAGAAAATCGGCAGTGAAGCAAACATGTCCGCTCAGTAGAAAGCAATCGTAAGTATGCGTGCCGGTCGTTGAGAAAGCTCTGGCAAACTACTAGATGTAAACTGGCCAAGGAATCACAAAAAGCCAAAAAATTATCGGGTTGACCGCGACGTCCTGTAAAGGTTATGTAACTAACTATCTTCAGCTCACCGTAAAAAAATCATTTAGGGAGCCTGCGATGTGGCATGCGAGTCAAGTGACCACTGATTCTTCATTAGTAGAGTATGGATACTGGGCCTGGATTTTCTTTCTAGGACTTCAGTGTCTGAGATCTTGTCTTTCCATTTAATCTTCGATAGTTTCCTAAGGCAGACTGTGTGGAAGTGGTTTAATTTCCTAGAGTGTCGCTGGCAAACAGAGCAGGTTTCACAAGCATATAGCAGTGTGGATAATACGACTGCTTTGTACTTTCAGCTTTTTTTGCAGGCTTATTCCCTTTCTGTCCCAAACATTCTTGTACAGTCTGCTAAAGGCCACGCTGGCCTTGGAGATTCTTACATTCACTTCGTCTTCAATTGTGGCAGTTTTGGGACACAGTGCTGCTAAGATAGGTGAATTTGTCCACAACACTTAGTCTATGACCATTCACTTTGATATTAGGCACGGTGTGGTTAATCACTGAATCTGGCTGGTACATAGCTACAGTCTTCTCCAAGTTGATATTGAGCTGAAAAATTGTGTTGCATGTCTGCCTCTGAGCTGATATATAGAGCGCAATCATCAGCAAACGGGAGCTCTCTGACAGTGTCGCTGGTAGTTTTGGTTCTAGCTTTAAACCTTCTGAGATTGAACAACTTTCCATCCATGCGGTAATTGATGTCTATTCCAATGTCATTGTTTTCGAATGTATTCTTTAGCATAGCTGAAAACATGAGGCTGAACAGTGTTGGTGCCAGGACACAGCCTTGCTTCATTCCATTTGTGACAGGAAAGGTCTCAGAAAGTTCACGATTTTCCTGTACTCTTGCCTGCTTACCATCATGAAATAACCGCACTATTTGGACAAACTTTCATGGACAGCCATATTTCGCCATAATCTTCCACAGTCCTTCTCTGCTGACTCGGCTTAATGGCAAATCCCACACAAGACTGACGTCTTTCTGCACTCTTCCTTTCACTCCAGAAGAATATGTAACCGGCACCTAATTCACAGATTTGGCCTTCATCTGCAAGTCGTGTTTCGCTCAAGGCTGCAATACCAATGTTGCACCTGCCCAACTCTCTCCCAATCAGTGCTGTTCGTCTCTCTGGGCCCGACACCTATCTCTATCAAGTAGGGTGCGTACTTTCCAAGTTCCGATGTTTAAGAGAATATGGTTTGCATTGTTTTGCTTCACCTGTTTTTACTTTAGTTGTATGTCGACCGCATTACAGGGTACCCACCAACCGCGGCTAGCTGGTTAGGTAATGATGGAGCAGACAATGTTTAGGGCACCATTTCGCTCAGGGGGCTGCAGAATCCCACTGCTGCTCGGGTCAGTAGAAAACGACCATATGGCCTGTGCCGCCTGTGTGCAGGTCTGCGACGACGACTGCCAGCGTACCCACGCCTGCCGCGTCGCGGTTTGCCCATCGCCACAAGGCTTGAAGGTGATAGATGAAGTTGGATGAAGAATGACTTGCGCGATGAATTGGATTAAAGTGTGGAAGAGTTGCGCAATTCGTCGACCCCACTCTCTTGCCTGAGTCCATCTGAATCCAGTGGCACGACAAGTCAAGACGACTAGAGACGAATACACGTGCAGTGGATGACCAGCATATAAAAGTACAGGTTCTAAGAAGCACTTGGACACTCTTTCTCCTTGCAATTGACAAAGTTTTATCGGTCAGTATGTTTTCCATTTTGCAAAAGGCTACCTTTACCATCGCTATTCTTGTTCTAATTTCTTCAGGACTTCATGCATCAGATGTTATGACTGTTCCGAGACAGTTGTACCGATTCACTTGTTCAAGAATTTTCCCATTTACTCGTACAGACATAAGAGCAACGTAGACAGCTGTGGGAAGAATGCTGTTGAAACTGGCCAGGAGAAATTGTTCTTAGAGCCAGATGGCTCCGATGTTTGAAGATTACGAAGTTCACATCTGCTGTGATTTCATGTATTCTGTTGTGAAATGTATTCTATAAAAATTTTTTATCACCCATGGTCACCTTGCTGTGTAATTTTCGCAAATGTGAGAACATATCTTCAAATATCTTGATAGTATCATTCTGAATTGCCAACACTTTTATATTAGTTAGTTAGTTAGTTAGTTAGTCGCAGTTCCAACTTCACAGAAACGGGTCGTCCCCATTATGCTCCGTTCCTGTGCCAGTGAATATCACACAAAACGCTCCCCACTGCCCAATGTAAAAAGTGGAAAAGACAGGAGTCTCGACAAACAACAGCCCGCACAAATACACTGTGCATAATGCTGCCACCAGAATGTCAACACACCAGTCCCCCACGAAACACTCAGTTCATCTCTGATGGAATCGGCTGTCATTTTCCTATCTGAATGTTTCCTAGATGTTCACTCACACAGTCCACGAAAATACAGTTCAACGCTGATGGCAGTGGCAGTCAACCAGAAGCCCAGCAGCCACGCATTTCTGCATAAGGCAAAAACCGGTCAACTCTGGGACATAGCCACCTGCCATCACTCCGAACAAGCAGTCACATTCCAAAAAACCTCAGGCAGATTCAAAAGCTTTTCACACGAAACTCACAGCTCACAGTGTCGCGCCACGCACTCACTCAGTAGCAGGGCGACGGAACCATCAAGCCTCCTTAGTCGCCTCTTACGACATGCGTGGTAGGCTACAGTGTTGCTATTCTTTTATATACGTCTCACTAACATAAAACATATTATATAAACAATCACATCAGAAGAAGGTATATTCTTTATTCGAAAACAATCAAAGTACATAATGTATTATAAAAACATATAAGTATCTATGTATGTCTGAGTATGTTACATTATAATATATGATTTATTTGATCCAAGCAACGTACCATACGTTGGCCACGCACTCCCTACTCATTCATGCATTTTACAATATTGGACTCATTCTGTGCCAGCTCCGTGGATAAGGATTTACGGAAGCAGTTCGTAATCCCGTATACTGCGTTCGAGACACAGCTGTAGGCGATTTGGCAGTAGACCGTCTTGCATTGGGTTTTTTTTTATGAAATGGTATGGGTGTTGGTTGCTCAGAAAGCATTGGCAATCTACTGAACGTACACTTGCCAAGAGATCACAAACAGCACCCAAAAATGCTGGGGTTGACAGCGACGTCCTGTAACGGATATGGAACTAACTAACTCATTCTCATACCTGACGAGATGCAGCGAAATATGCCAGGCAATAAATCGTGCAATCTATTGTTTGTGTCTTCGTTATTCAAATTCATCACGGAAAACCATTGTTTTGAATTTCTGAAACGTCCCCTCCCATTACCAACTGTGACGCGATTGGATGGATTTATCTAGTTAATTCACTTTACGTTGTGTGATTTCTGCAGTATGTACCTGACGAGATGCACGAAATATGCCAGGCAATAAATCGTGCAATCTATTGTCTGTGTCTTCGCTAACTCATTCTCATTGCCAGGTTGTTCAGCGTCTTCTACTGCCTTTGTAGAGATCCTCATTCTTACATGACCATTTGCGTCCGCCTTGTTCATGGAGCTTCTTTGCTGTATTACCTCCATCGACACACCCTCGCATTTCTAAGCAACAGCGTATTTCTTCGCTTGAAGTTCTACGCCACGCTCATGACTCTACACACGGTGTTTTGGATTTTCATACAGCAACAAAATCATTTACCGTTCTCGTTGGTGTAATGGTTAGGTGGTTATGATCACAATGGCGTCAGATCTATCACCTATAACGAAGACAGCCAATACATGATCAGAGATCTTTGATAGGCCATTCGGATCGTCTCACGAACAAAAGCAGTCATTGAAAAGCATACACTGGTTGTTCAAAAGTACTTGCCATGTGTTTGTGTGTGCACGTCGTAACCACGTATGTATCCAAGATAATGAAAGCCACAGAGAGGAGATTACGATACGAGTAATATCATCGAACAAGCATACGCGGCCAGCTTCCAGAGTTCCCTACGTGATGGCAAGTCTGGTCACCTGTTAGTAGTAGACTAGGGACTCCAGACCCCACTTTCAGCCTGCAGGTTGAAGGTTGATAGGGTTTATGAAGGAAATATGGGTAAATTTGTCGACTCGGCTCCAGAACCTGGAGGCTGATTTATGAAGGAAATATTTTTGGGCGGGTGAAATTTTTTCGGCGTGTGGGAAATTTTTCGTGGGAACGGGTTTTTTGACGCTGCCTGGTGGGTGTAAAAGTAATTAAGGTAAATGTTTAGTTGGTTCTGGAAAGCGAAGGGGGAAAGTTATTTTGGTTACGTCTATGAATGTGTGGTGATAAACAAGGGTGTGATGGGTCGTTCTACTCATGGGTATATGGTGGTGGTGTAGACATAATGTGTATGCATGGTGATGTATACACAAGGGTGTGATGGGTATATGGTGGTTACGTATACGAATGTGTATGTGTAGTGATGTGTAAACAAGGGTGTGATGGGTCGTGGTTTCTACTCATGGGTATATGGTGGTTACGTATATGAATGTGTCTGTTCGTGGTGTAGTGATGTATACACAAGGGTGTGATGGGTATATGGTGGTTACGTATATGAATGCGTATGTGTAGTGATGTATACACAAGGGTGTGATGGGTATATGGTGGTTACGTATATGAATGTGTATGCGTGGTGTAGTGATATATAAACAAGGGTGTGATGGGTCGTGGTTTCTACTCATGGGTATATGGTGGTTACGTATATGAATGTGTCTGTTCGTGGTGTAGTGATGTATACACAAGGGTGTGATGGGTATATGGTGGTTACGTATATGAATGTGTATGTGTAGTGATGTATAAACAAGGGTGTGATGGGTCGTGGTTTCTACTCATGGGATGGGTATATGGTGGTTACATATATGAATGTGTCTGTTCGTGGTGTAGTGATGTATACACAAGGGTGTGATGGGTATATGGTGGTGGCGTATATGAATGTGTTAGTATGCGTGGTGTAGTGATGTATACACAAGGGTGTGATGGGTATATGGTGGTTACGTATATGAATGTGTATGTGTAGTGATGTATACACAAGGGTGTGATGGGTATATGGTGGTTACGTATATGACTGTGTTAGTATGCGTGGTGTAGTGATGTATAAACAAGGGTGTGATGGGTCGTGGTTTCGGATATATGGTGGTTACGTATATGAATGTGTCTGTTCGTGGTGATGTATACACAAGGGTGTGATGGGTATATGGTGGTTACGTATATGAATGTGTATGTGTAGTGATAAACAAGGGTGTGATGGATCGTGGTTTCTACTCATGGGTATATGGTGGTGGCGTAGACATAATGTGTATGCGTAGTGATAAACAAGGGTGTGATGGGTCGTGGTTATACTCGATGAAGTAAGAGGTGGTTACTGAACAAGGAGGTGTAGTTGGTTACTATCATCTGAACAGTGTGATAGTAGTGAAGGTAAAGGGTGGTATATTCACTACCATCATTACAAAGGAAAGCATATAAAGTTATAATGGGTATGGTGGTAAGGGGTATTAGTGATCAAGTAGGAGTGATACAGGGGTGGTCATAAATATAATAAGAGGTGTTTGCAGTTACACACTGGTCAACCAGTGGTCAAGCAGTGGTCAAGCAGTGGTCAAGTGGTCAAGTAAGGAAAATTTTAGGGAAAATTGGTCGTAGTGACATGGTAATGCAAAATATGGGGTAAATTAGTGATCAAGTAGTGGTCAAGTAGTGGTCAAGCAGTGGTCAAGCGGTGGTTAAGTGAGGAAAATTTTAGGGAAATTTTAGGGAAAAGTGATTGTAATGAGATGGTGATGATTAAAGAGTGGTAAATTAGTGGTCAAGCAGTGGTCAAGCAGTGGTCAAGTAAGGAAAATTTTAGGGAAAATTGGTCGTAGTGACATGGTAATGCTTAAATTAGTGGTAAATTAGTGATCAAGTAGTGGTCAAGTAGTGGTCAAGCAGTGGTCAAGCGATGGTTAAGTGAGGAAAATTTTAGGGAGATTTTAGGGAAAAGTGATTGTAATGATATGGTGGAGATTAAAGAGTGGTAAATTAGTGGTCAATCAGTGGTCAAGCAGTGGTCAAGTGGTCAAGTGAATAAATTTTAGGGAAAAGTGATTGTAATGATATGGTGGTGATTAAAGAGTGGTAAATTAGTGGTCAAGTAGTGGTCAAGTAGTGGTCAAGTGATCGAGTGACCACTTAAATTGTAGAGGACGATGTGCCTAAGATTATGGTAGTGATTAAAGTGATCGATGACGTGGTCAAGCAGTGGTCAAGCAGCGGTCAAGTAGTCGAGTGACCACTTAAATTGTAGGGGAAAGTATGTATAGTGCAATGGTGGTGGGTAAAGTGAGGAAGAATCAATAGTAGTGATAATACTACTACGAATATTAGCCACAAGCACAAAGACAACCAAGTACATACTTGATACACACAAATACAAAGACAACGAAACACACACGTACACACATACAGATACAGAAGTACAGACAAACCATACCATTACTACTGTCACAACAACAGCTATACACAAGTACACACCCATAATCAAAGACACAAAGAGGGTTACACACACACATACAAACACAAAGGCAACCATACACAGACAACCCATACCATTACTACTGTCATCACAACTATACACACACGTGTACACACATACAAGCACAAAGTCAACCACACACACCCATAAACATCCACACAAGTACACACCTATAATCAAAGACACAAAGAGGGTCACACACACACATACAAACACAAAGGCAACCATACACAGACAACCCATACCATTACTACTGTCATCACAACTATACACACACGTGTACACACATACAAGCACAAAGTCAACCACACACACCCATAAACATCCACACAAGTACACACCTATAATCAAAGACACAAAGAGGGTCACACACACACATACAAACACAAAGGCAACCATACACAGACAACCCATACCATTACTACTGTCATCACAACTATACACACACGTGTACACACATACAAGCACAAAGTCAACCACACACACCCATAAACATCCACTCAAGTACAGACACAGGAAAACAAAGAAGCAAACAAGGACATACACACTCACCCATAATCAATTACACAAATACACACCTACAAACACAAAGACAACCACACACAGACACATTTGTACATACAGACATACACATAAAGACAGACAAGCACAAAGACAAACCATACCATTACTACTGTCACAAAAACAGATATACACATGTGCAGACACACTCACCCATACACAAGAACACTCAAAGACAAATACAAAGACAGTCAAGTACACACACACACACATACACACCCATCGCCTAGGATTACTACTGTCATCACAACTATACTCAAGTACAGACACACCCATCGCCTAGCATTACTACTGTCAGCACAACTATATACAACTACGTACAGACACGTGTACAACAACAAAGACAGACACAAAACACATACAGACACCCATACACACTTGATACACTTGTACATACAGACACATAAGTACACAAAAAAACAAAGACACACCCAAAACATTACTACTGGTACCTCAACCAGTACAGACACACTTACCCATAAGACTAAACTATACAAACCACATACCCCTTTTGGTAAAGAACGCGGATGTCCGAGAAAGCCCCTACGTCATCACCGCCATGTGCAAAAGTCATTAAGTATGAGTCATCGGTGTGTAGGGAAGCAGGCGTGAGAATAGCTTGTCTACAAAACTGCCACGTCAGCTATGTAGGGTGCAGACCCAGTGTATAAAATAGAAGGCGTCTCTTGTGAGCTCAGTACTAGTTCACGGGCTGACTTGGGTATCTACAGAGGTGGTTCAGGCTGGTGTGAGCAGTGTTCGTGTCGTCGGCAGATATTGTTCACGTGCTGACTTGGCTAGCTACAGCAGTGAAACTTGGTGTGACCCTTATTCGTGTCGTCGGCCTCTGATAAAACAGTGAAACATTGTATACAACAGAACTTTTTCGCTGTTGAAAAAATCGAAAGTGTGACTTATGACCAGTTTATCAATATGACCACCAGATCTACTTTCACGTGTTCAGTGTGCGACAAAGCCTATTGTTATAAGTATAACCTTAATCGTCACATTCGGACCATTCACGGTACGAAACCACACTTATGTCATATCTGTGGACAACTTTTCAACAGAAAAGGCAATCTA
This sequence comes from Cepaea hortensis, assembly GCA_963921405.1. Taxonomy (NCBI): domain Eukaryota; kingdom Metazoa; phylum Mollusca; class Gastropoda; order Stylommatophora; family Helicidae; genus Cepaea; species Cepaea hortensis. Next base: position 67,113,167 of record OY992894.1, on the reverse strand, counting down.
CAAAGACACATACGAACACACCATCAACCACGTATGAATACATCAAACACTACAACACCAGAGACAACAGCACCACGTGTATATTTACACCATCATCGTAGTCTAAGTCAAGTACCAGACTACCACCACTGTGACTTCAATGATAACCTTACCCGCTACAATGGGAACATTCACAATGATTATCCCTGTCAGGTACGTGACTTAGACTACGATGATGGTGTAAATATACACGTGGTGCTGTTGTCTCTGGTGTTGTAGTGTTTGATGTATTCATACGTGGTTGATGGTGTGTTCGTATGTGTCTTTGTAGATTGCCTTTTCTGTTGAAAAGTTGTCCACAGATATGACATAAGTGTGGTTTCGTACCGTGAATGGTCCGAATGTGACGATTAAGGTTATACTTATAACAATAGGCTTTGTCGCACACTGAACACGTGAAAGTAGATCTGGTGGTCATATTGATAAACTGGTCATAAGTCACACTTTCGATTTTTTCAACAGCGAAAAAGTTCTGTTGTATACAATGTTTCACTGTTTTATCAGAGGCCGACGACACGAATAAGGGTCACACCAAGTTTCACTGCTGTAGCTAGCCAAGTCAGCACGTGAACAATATCTGCCGACGACACGAACACTGCTCACACCAGCCTGAACCACCTCTGTAGATACCCAAGTCAGCCCGTGAACTAGTACTGAGCTCACAAGAGACGCCTTCTATTTTATACACTGGGTCTGCACCCTACATAGCTGACGTGGCAGTTTTGTAGACAAGCTATTCTCACGCCTGCTTCCCTACACACCGATGACTCATACTTAATGACTTTTGCACATGGCGGTGATGACGTAGGGGCTTTCTCGGACATCCGCGTTCTTTACCAAAAGGGGTATGTGGTTTGTATAGTTTAGTCTTATGGGTAAGTGTGTCTGTACTGGTTGAGGTACCAGTAGTAATGTTTTGGGTGTGTCTTTGTTTTTTTGTGTACTTATGTGTCTGTATGTACAAGTGTATCAAGTGTGTATGGGTGTCTGTATGTGTTTTGTGTCTGTCTTTGTTGTTGTACACGTGTCTGTACGTAGTTGTATATAGTTGTGCTGACAGTAGTAATGCTAGGCGATGGGTGTGTCTGTACTTGAGTATAGTTGTGATGACAGTAGTAATCCTAGGCGATGGGTGTGTATGTGTGTGTGTGTGTACTTGACTGTCTTTGTATTTGTCTTTGAGTGTTCTTGTGTATGGGTGAGTGTGTCTGCACATGTGTATATCTGTTTTTGTGACAGTAGTAATGGTATGGTTTGTCTTTGTGCTTGTCTGTCTTTATGTGTATGTCTGTATGTACAAATGTGTCTGTGTGTGGTTGTCTTTGTGTTTGTAGGTGTGTATTTGTGTAATTGATTATGGGTGAGTGTGTATGTCCTTGTTTGCTTCTTTGTTTTCCTGTGTCTGTACTTGAGTGGATGTTTATGGGTGTGTGTGGTTGACTTTGTGCTTGTATGTGTGTACACGTGTGTGTATAGTTGTGATGACAGTAGTAATGGTATGGGTTGTCTGTGTATGGTTGCCTTTGTGTTTGTATGTGTGTGTGTGTGACCCTCTTTGTGTCTTTGATTATAGGTGTGTACTTGTGTGGATGTTTATGGGTGTGTGTGGTTGACTTTGTGCTTGTATGTGTGTACACGTGTGTGTATAGTTGTGATGACAGTAGTAATGGTATGGGTTGTCTGTGTATGGTTGCCTTTGTGTTTGTATGTGTTTGTGTGACCCTCTTTGTGTCTTTGATTATAGGTGTGTACTTGTGTGGATGTTTATGGGTGTGTGTGGTTGACTTTGTGCTTGTATGTGTGTACACGTGTGTGTATAGTTGTGATGACAGTAGTAATGGTATGGGTTGTCTGTGTATGGTTGCCTTTGTGTTTGTATGTGTGTGTGTAACCCTCTTTGTGTCTTTGATTATGGGTGTGTACTTGTGTATAGCTGTTGTTGTGACAGTAGTAATGGTATGGTTTGTCTGTACTTCTGTATCTGTATGTGTGTACGTGTGTGTTTCGTTGTCTTTGTATTTGTGTGTATCAAGTATGTACTTGGTTGTCTTTGTGCTTGTGGCTAATATTCGTAGTAGTATTATCACTACTATTGATTCTTCCTCACTTTACCCACCACCATTGCACTATACATACTTTCCCCTACAATTTAAGTGGTCACTCGACTACTTGACCGCTGCTTGACCACTGCTTGACCACGTCATCGATCACTTTAATCACTACCATAATCTTAGGAACATCGTCCTCTACAATTTAAGTGGTCACTCGACCACTTGACCACTACTTGACCACTACTTGACCACTTCTTGACCACTAATTTACCACTCTTTAATCACCACCATATCATTACAATCACTTTTCCCTAAAATTTATTCACTTGACCACTTGACCACTGCTTGACCACTGATTGACCCCTAATTTACCACTCTTTAATCACCACCATATCATTACAATCACTTTTCCCTAAAATTTCCCTAAAATTTTCCTCACTTAACCATCGCTTGACCACTGCTTGACCACTACTTGACCACTACTTGATCACTAATTTACCACTAATTTAAGCATTACCATGTCACTACGACTAATTTTCCCTAAAATTTTCCTTACTTGACCACTTGACCACTGCTTGACCACTGCTTGACCACTAATTTACCACTCTTTAATCATCACCATCTTATTACAATCACTTTTCCCTAAAATTTCCCTAAAATTTTCCTCACTTAACCACCGCTTGACCACTGCTTGACCATTACTTGACCACTACTTGATCACTAATTTACCCCATATTTTGCATAACCATGTCACTACGACCAATTTTCCCTAAAATTTTCCTTACTTGACCACTTGACCACTGCTTGACCACTGCTTGACCACTAATTTACCACTCTTTAATTATCACCATCTCATTACAATCACTTTTCCCTAAAATTTCCTTACTTGACTACTTGACCCTTACTTGACCATTGCTTGACCACTGGTTGACCAGTGTGTAACTGCAAACACCTCTTATTATATTTATGACCACCCCTGTATCACTCCTACTTGATCACTAATACCCCTTACCACCATACCCATTATAACTTTATATGCTTTCCTTTGTAATGATGGTAGTGAATATACCACCCTTTACCTTCACTACTATCACACTGTTCAGATGATAGTAACCAACTACACCTCCTTGTTCAGTAACCACCTCTTACTTCATCGAGTATAACCACGACCCATCACACCCTTGTTTATCACTACGCATACACATTATGTCTATGCCACCACCATATACCCATGAGTAGAAACCACGATCCATCACACCCTTGTTTATCACTACACATACACATTCATATACGTAACCACCATATACCCATCACACCCTTGTGTATACATCACCACAAACAGACACATTCATATACGTAACCACCATATATCCGAAACCACGACCCATCACACCCTTGTTTATACATCACTACACCACGCATACTAACACAGTCATATACGTAACCACCATATACCCATCACACCCTTGTGTATACATCACTACACATACACATTCATATACGTAACCACCATATACCCATCACACCCTTGTGTATACAGCACTACACCACGCATACTAACACATTCATATACGCCACCACCATATACCCATCACACCCTTGTGTATACATCACTACACCACGAACAGACACATTCATATATGTAACCACCATATACCCATCACACCCTTGTGTATACATCACTACACCACGAACAGACACATTCATATATGTAACCACCATATACCCATCCCATGAGTAGAAACCACGACCCATCACACCCTTGTTTATACATCACTACACATACACATTCATATACGTAACCACCATATACCCATCACACCCTTGTGTATACATCACTACACCACGAACAGACACATTCATATACGTAACCACAATATACCCATGAGTAGAAACCACGACCCATCACACCCTTGTTTATATATCACTACACCACGCATACACATTCATATATGTAACCACCATATACCCATCACACCCTTGTGTATACATCACTACACATACGCATTCATATACGTAACCACCATATACCCATCACACCCTTGTGTATACATCACTACACCACGAACAGACACATTCATATACGTAACCACCATATACCCATGAGTAGAAACCACGACCCATCACACCCTTGTTTACACAACACTACACATACACATTCATATACGTAACCACCATATACCCATCACACCCTTGTGTATACATCACCATGCATACACATTATGTCTACACCACCACCATATACCCATGAGTAGAACGACCCATCACACCCTTGTTTATCACCACACATTCATAGACGTAACCAAAATAACTTTCCCCCTTCGCTTTCCAGAACCAACTAAACATTTACCTTAATTACTTTTACACCCACCAGGCAGCGTCAAAAAACCCGTTCCCACGAAAAATTTCCCACACGCCGAAAAAATTTCACCCGCCCAAAAATATTTCCTTCATAAATCAGCCTCCAGGTTCTGTAGCCGAGTCGACAAATTTACCCATATTTCCTTCATAAACCCTATCAACCTTCAACCTGCAGGCTGAAAGTGGGGTCTGGAGTCCCTAGTCTACTACTCCTGTTCCGTTGTGCATTCAGGCCTACAAACATCTGATGATCATAAGACTTCACCTACCAAACCAGGTTCCCGCCACGAGTCTTGTCTTTGATTCAACAAAAATGCCCGGTTCTCTCAACTCTGTGTACCGCAAGAAGTTCTTACCTTAGATTCAAGAGTGCCAACAGCTATCAGTGTTTCTGTTGCGTGCTAAATCTTCTTATTTCTAATTCTTTCGTTTATATATACATACCCATTATAGTGTTTATTAATGCAAAAATATGAGTGGAGCATATATCTTGCTGACTTTAACCAGATATAGAATAGCCATTTGGTAACTAATAATCACTGTCATTTATAAACATTGCCTGCAGTACAATGTACATAATGTGAGAACTTGGGGGGGGGGGGGGGGGAACATTTACCAAAAAATGACATCTTTGCTGAGTGAGTTTGCAAGCTTGAACGTGAATGCTACAGACACAATCTTAGACTACCGTGGACCAAGAAGTAGAATGATCTACAAGATCTGAACATCGAACAAACCATGGCTCGTACAGATCATCATGTCTGAGATATTAAAATACTGTGGCCATATTAACGTCACAGTGGATTGGAAAGAGCATTGATGAAAGGTGTCGTTCCTGGAAGAAGAAGGAGGAGTGATCGACCAGCACGAAGATAGAAACAGAACATTGAAGACACCGTGGACATGAAAATGTTTGAGACCCGCAAA
>OY992894.1:67070289-67102789 GCA_963921405.1 Cepaea hortensis | reverse complement strand
AAAAGGTCAGCATGTGAAGATATAAAATGTAGTTTTCTTCGTGAGGAAAATTGACAGCTGCATTTTTAAATGAAAAAGAAACAAAAACCGAGTACGACAGGGATGTCTGTTGTTACCATTATTATTTTACTGATCATAGACTGAGTGATGAAGACAACAACAACTGTCGCCAGAAATGGAGTTCATTGACTCAAACAGAGCAACTTGATGATTGTCGGACTTCGCCGACGACAAGGCAATACTGTCACACACAAGTCATGAAATGCAGGATAAAAAATTTACACTTGAAAGAAACTACAAAATATAGCAAAGGACATTTGTACGTGAGGTGATTGAGGGTCAATGATCCAAGGAGAGATACAAGACAGACGAAGGAGTGACTTATTTGGTTACCTGTGTGTCCATCAGCAGAGTTCCAAGGAATCTGTACCACAGTTCGGTTGGATAGTCTGTACCATAATTCAAAGCCTGAAAGTAATGGACAGACAATTGTACGCAGTGAAAGTATTCTCACTTAATAATCACATTTCGGTTACGTCGCTGCTGACATGTCAATCTATGGTAATAAATGCAACGTGCATTGACTATGTAAGAACTTGACATTGGCAAATTATCAGATCTCATTATTAAATCATATTTATATTCTGAAAAAAATTACTAGTCAGATCTCAGTGTTATCCACGCAAGGCTGTTTACCTAAATATTTCAGTCTCAAGCATATTAGGGTCTCACCATCATCATCCAGTGCCTTGCCGGCTGGCGTGGGCGATCATACCTCTCCACAAATTACGATTTCCGACCTCATGGATCAGTTCACGTGTTGACTCCCTTCTGTACCACGATGCACGACTGTCATCAATTTTTTCATGCTGTCTGTCTTCTTATATCTCTCTTTCTGCAAATCTTTCTGGTTTTCACAACATGTTCCAGTTTTTGTCTTCTCATAACGTGGCCAAGGCCCGAGTACTTCCTTTTTGTGTTTGTGATGAGTTGTCTTTGCGAGTCAGATTCCCTTGAAACGGCCTGATTACTCTTTTTTGGCTGTCCAATTAATTTTCAGCATTCTTCTATAAAACCACATCTCCAAGGCTTCCAGAGATTTTGTCGCCTGTGTACTAAGTGTCTGCCTTAAAAGTCTGACTAAAAGTCAAACAAATGAATTTAAACCATGAAACAATTACAGAAATTAAATATTAAATATGGGAAAATGTAAGCCATATGTGAAAGACAAAACGAGCATACACGATTCTAATTTTAAATATGTGTGTAAACTAAATATAAAGGGATGCAAATCCACATTGAGTAGCAACCATATCTAAAGTGATTGTCGAATATACTTTTCAGTTGCATCCCTTTACTTGGGTCAAATATGGCTATACCGATAATTCCCCTGTGAGGCGGTGGTCACAATCTGGTCTTCAGTAAAACAGTAGTTTTTTTTGGGGTTTTTTTTTTAGAAATGAAGATAATATGAGAGGAATCACCATTTGGAAACGTAACATCAATAACATTACATATGTGGAAGATACAGTACTAATTGCGGACAATGAGCAGGATCTGCAACATTTAGTAGATTCGATTGTTGCACACAGTGAACAACTAGAGTCAGAATTAAATTGTAAGAAGACACAAATTATGGTCGTCACGATGAAGAAAGAAATTCCACAACTGCACCGTAATGATTGTCGGACTTCTCGGGTAAATAGGAATATTATTAAACAAGTGAATCGTTACAACCATCTCTGAACAATCATAACATCTGATGGGAGATGCCTTTAAGAGATGAGAACAAGAATCGCCATAGTGATGGTAGCCTTTTGCAAGATGGAAAACATTCTGTTCAATTAAGAGATTTGAAATGCAACGAGAAAAAGAGTGTTGAAGTGGTACACAGAACCACAGAAATAAATTGGAGAACTTGGTGACAACTGGCACGATTGAGGGGAACAGAAAATTGGGACGACAGATAAGTAAATACCTGGATGGCTTGACCACGTGGTATTGTCGAGACAAGAACACAGGGCTGATTGACGACTAATGTGATCGTGTGAGATGGCGAAACATGACAGCCCACGCTTATCGTCGTGGCACATGATGATGATTATGAAAACAGTAAGGACACATTTATAGGTCTTGGGGCTTATTAGACATATAGTTAGTTAGTTGCATATCCTTTACAGGACGTTGCAGTCAATCCCAGCATTTTTTTTGGCTGTATGTGATTTTCTTGACAAGTTTACGTTCAGTAATTTGCCATTGCTTTCTAAACCACTGGCACCCATACCATTTTATGAAAACCAATGCAAAGCGGTCTGCTGCCAAATCATCCTCATCTGTATTTCGAACGCGGTATGCGGGATTACAAACTGCGTCGGTAACCCCTTCGCCACAGATCCGGCGGGTACATGATGTTACTCCTATATCTGTATAGACACATGGAAACTCGGTACATTAAATTGTTAGTATTACACAGACCGCCGTTATTATCTAAGACATTACCTTGCACCCATTTTTAGGCTGGGTCGATGTGGGAGTCAATTCCCATTTGATAACATTCGCCCCAATGCGGAATCGAGCCCATGGAGCACCTGGCCTGCAGCCGAGTGTGCGACGGTCTTGGCAGACAGAATAAATAATATGAGAAAGGGCGAAGCAGTCATGCAATGGTTCGTCCATCCTTGGTACACACAGACTGGGATAGTAAACAGTTGAAGGAACGGAAACAGATCAACCGCTAGTGTTTGTGAGGCGGAATAGCCAGTGTGTGGCAAACACGAGCAGTGTGCAAGGAGCGTTAGAAAACACAACATGCCATTATAGGAAAGATGTCGCTTACAAAAAGTCGCTTAAAAGTTGACAGGGTCGACTTCATTGCACTGGGATTTATCCCCACATAAAGATGGGTCTCACCATCTATATTGCAAAGATAATGATAACAACAATGGGAAATGACGACACGTGTAATGCTTTAGCCTGATGTATTCAGGAGCAATGGGGAAATGGCGACACGTGTAATGTTTTAGCCTGTTGTATACATAAACAATGGGGGAATTGGCGACACGTGTAATGTTTTAGCCTGTTGTATACATAAACAATGGGGAAATGGCGACACGTGTCGCCACGTTCAGAAAGCAATGGCAAACTACTGAACGTAACACTTGCCTAGTACATCAACAGCAGCTGAAAATGCTGGTGTTGACTGCAACGTCCCGTAAGGGATACGCAACACAATTTATTTTATACATAAACAATGGGGGAATTGGCGACACGTGTAATGTTTTAGCCTGTTGTATACATAAACAATGGGAGAATTGGCGACACGTGTAATGTTTTAGCTTGTTGTATACATAAACAATGGGGGAATTGGCGACACGTGTAATGTTTTAGCCTGTTGTATACATAAACAATGGGGGAATTGGCGACACGTGTAATGTTTTAGCCTGTTGTATACATAAACAATGGGGGAATTGGCGACACGTGTAATGTTTTAGCCTGTTGTATACATAAACAATGGGGGAATTGGCGACACGTGTAATGTTTTAGCCTGTTGTATACATAAACAATGGGGAAATGGCGACACGTGTAATGTTTTAGCCTGTTGTATATATAAACGATGGGGAAATGGCGACACGTGTAATGTTTTAGCCTGTTGTATACATAAACAATGGGGGAATTGGCGACACGTGTAATGTTTTAGCCTGTTGTATACATAAACAATGGGGAAATGGCGACACGTGTAATGTTTTAGCCTGTTGTATACATAAACAATGGGGGAATTGGCGACACGTGTAATGTTTTAGCCTGTTGTATACATAAACAATGGGGGAATTGGCGACACGTGTAATGTTTTAGCCTGTTGTATACATAAACAATGGGGAAATGGCGACACGTGTAATGTTTTAGCCTGTTGTATACATAAACAATGGGGGAATTGGCGACACGTGTAATGTTTTAGCCTGTTGTATACATAAACAATGGGGGAATTGGCGACACGTGTAATGTTTTAGCTTGTTGTATACATAAACAATGGGGGAATTGGCGACACGTGTAATGTTTTAGCTTGTTGTATACAGAAACAAACTGGCCCCGTAGCTTATGAGATATTGAGACGTGCAGCTTCATAATTCCTAGTCGGGGGTTCGTACTGAGCCACGAGAGATATTGAAACAGGCCACAGTGCCTTGATGTCCATCGTGTGAGGTGTCAGTAATTCAGAAAGCAATAACAAACTTGTGAAATAAAAATTGACCGGTCAATCACAAACAGCCAGCAATTGCTGGGATTGATTGCAACGTCCATGGAACTAACTGTTTAACACATAAACAGTAAAGAGGACCCGGTATTGATTAAAACAGAGAATAATGACAAATGCATCTCAAATTCGTGCTGAAAGGTGCACTCTGACAATACCTATTGGAAATAAAGAAAGAGATCTGAAAAGATCAACCTGCGGAACTTACATACATTATACCAAAAAGCATGGTTGACATGCTGAGTGAGGTGCACAAGATCAGAGCAACTTGCTTTCCTGGTGTCAACGAAGGTTGGTCGAGGAGTTCAAGGTTGTCCTCTGTGTGGATGGAGCGGATCAGCCGGATTTGTGGTTCACATTCCTCAGTCATAATGTAGTGTTTGTGAGGGTGAGATGTGAACAATAACACATGATTGACAGAGTGAGTTGTATCTGTTGATATCTGTGACATTCTCATCTTTCACTCAGGTATTGTCATACGAGGGGAGAGCTGTACTGGGTGAACATATTGCTACTTAATCTTTATTCTAGAATGGTCTGTATAAATTACCGTCTAACTCCTGCCTGGTCGGCATCTGTGACTTAATGGTAATGAACCTAGTTTCCAAATTCCGACATACATGATTTGAAATCAAGCGCAGGTGATTTGGAAACAGATCGCTTTGCGTCGATTTTCACAATGGTACGAACATCGGTCGTTCAGGGAGCGATGCCAATACTGAACTTAAAAGTGCCAATTGCCTAGAAAATCACAAACAGCTAAATCATGCTAGGAATGATTGTTAGCACACTGTGAAGGACATGCAAATTTAACTTAATCCTCCTTCCTAACACAGAGAAATGGGGACAGCAATAACGTTGCTGGCAATAGTGCTTTCGAGAAGGTTTCAGATGTGTTGGTTATGTTGTCGAGGTGTAACACAAGTTGCCAAACACCATTGTAACGTCGTACAGTCGGCGCTCGGAACCAGCATCTGAAGTCACTTGTATTTGTATTTGGGATGTCTCACGGGCAGATATTAGACTAAATAATCTTACAGGCAGATTTTAGACTAACCAATTTTACAGGCGGATTTTAGACTAACTAGTTTTAGGAGAGATTTTAGACTAACTAGTTTCAGAAGAAATTGTAGATTAACCAATCTTACAGGCAGATTTTAGACCAGTCATTCTTACAAGGAAATTTATACCGACTCGTCTTACCAGAGATATTAGCCTAATTAGCCTTATATGGAGATATTAGACTAACCAGTTTCACATGCAGATGTTAGACTAACTAATCTAACAGGAGATTTTAGACTAATCATTCTAATGGGAAATGTTAGCCTAACCAGTCTTACCTGCAGATTTTAGATAAGCCATTTATACACGGAGACCTTAGACTCTCACTTGGAGATTTTAGTATAACCCGTCTTAAAGAAAGATTTTAGACTTACCATTCTTACAGATATATTTTAGAGTAACCAGTTTTACATGCAGTTTTGACTAATCAGTTTTACATGAAAATTTTAGACTATCTAGTCTAACAGACAGATTTTAGACTAAGCCATGCGGATTGTAATAAAATTGCAACTGACATAATCAGCTTGGTAACTCTTCGATGGCTTATGAATCGGATGAATGATTCTTGTGTGTAAACGAGCTAAGTATAGTGATGTCGATTCTTAAATTATGTATTATTTATTAAGTATTAAATTTGATTGCGTGATTTTGAACGTAAAGGGTATGAATTTACACATTCCTGGGGTATCAGAGACTGGGTGAACATTTGCTTGCTATCGAAGAAACGATATTAATCAGGATAAGAGAATCAGTACGGTGAAGATGGACTTTTATTTAAAAGAAGGTTAGAGAAACATATTAATGAATATTGACACAAACAGGTATAAAGGTGCTGCTCACAAGAAAGAGTCTATTCAATGTAGTGATACACATGCCATTAAAATGTATTTATTCACTATAGGCCATATCTTCCATTACATTATTAATGTTATTAATTGATACAAGAATCCATCGAAGACCTACAACAAACACTCAATTAGACATCCTGAAGGTACGAAGAGATGAGGATTTCAAGACAATGTACTAAGAACTGGTGTCAGCGGTGGCGCAATAGCTAACGCGCTTGCCTGAAGGTCCTGTGGTCGTGGGTTAAAATTCACATCCAGACAAATATTTTTCAATGACTCCTAGGTCAACCCATGTGTAAAATGTGTACCAGAAAATGTCCTGCGACATGAAGGCAGTATACGGGATGCCGACAACATCAACCACCGTGTTGATTGGTCTATGAAAACTGATGGTAGTACCATATAGAAATAGACGATGAGGCGTGGAAAAGGGTTCTTTACGTTTATACCAACTAGACAACTCTCAGATGAAGTATATAATAATATACAGGTGCCACTGTAGCATTTTGGATACTGCACCTCCTTATCATGACAGTGGTCCAAGGTAGCCTCTTTTAAGACCCATGTGGTTTCATGATCGACCCAGCTTCAAGAAATCCATACCAAGTAATATTAAGAATATTTGTTTAATCCTCTGGAAGAAGTGACATTGGGGAAGGAAACTTGCCGTGACCTCATGAAATCGTGACCTAGAAGATGTGACCTCCTAATACCTCAAACTTCAGTGGTTATATTTATCAAGGGACTACTTTGTTTCCTACAACATTAAAGGGAACAATATTTACCTCCATTGTTGCGCTGGCAACTGTCAAGGGACCTGCCCTCTTTGGTCTCCCAGATAATTTGTTGTACAAATCTATGGCAAAGTTCAGACAAGCGGTCTCCACGCCAGGCTTAGGGAAGAAACCTGTTGATATGACATGATATATAGCAGCATGGGTATTGAATAACACGCATAGCAGACAAAAAACAAGCAGTAATTGGAAGTCACTAATAGAACACATAGATATATGTGATTCTTGTGAATGTTATGCCAAGAGGAGAGACAATCAATGCAAGCTTACATTAAGACATTGAAAAAACTCAACTAAACGTTTTTGCACAGTTCTGCCGAATAAGAATCCAGCAGACTTGCTTATCCTTCATAACAATGCGCGCCCACACACAAATCTGGCAATACAAGAGCAATCATCACATTGGGTTTGATTGTACTACCCCAAACACCCTATAGTCCCGATTTGGCATCCTCTTATTTAGTCGACTTTAAGATGCACTCTGTGTGATATAGTTTGGAGAGTGATTATTGCTGTGAAGAAATGTCTACATGATCAAGACAAAATCTGGAACTGGCACGGAATACATGTACTTGATTCGCGCTGGCAAAAAGCCGCACAAGTGGATGGGGATTATGTTGAAGAATAACAATGTTTACATGACATATTCATGTAGGTTGTGTAACAATCTCATGCTTTTATAATAAATAGCTCCTGAGAAAAACGATGTGGTGCATTACTTTCTGAACGCCCCTCGTATTATCGCACCGAAACACATCTCTGTGCCTAGGTGGTTAAACCTCCTGCCTCGAGCTGCGACGTTCTCTGTGCCGAGGTGGTTAAACCTCCTGCCTCGAGCTGCGACGTTCTCCTTGCCGAGGTGGTTAAACCTCCTGCCTCGAGCTGCGACGTTCTCCTTGCCGAGGTGGTTTAACCTCCTGCCTCGAGCTGCGACGTTCTCCTTGCCGAGGTGGTTTAACCTCCTGCCTCGAGCTGCGACGTTCTCCTTGCCGAGGTGGTTAAACCTCCTGCCTCGAGCTGCGACGTTCTCCTTGCCGAGGTGGTTTAACCTCCTGCCTCGAGCTGCGACGTTCTCTGTGCCTAGGTGGTTAAACCTCCTGCCTCGAGCTGCGACGTTCTCCTTGCCGAGGTGGTTTAACCTTCTGCCTCGAGCTGCGACGTTCTCTGTGCCTAGGTGGTTAAACCTCCTGCCTCGAGCTGCGACGTTCTCCTTGCCGAGGTGGTTTAACCTCCTGCCTCGAGCTGCGACGTTCTCTGTGCCTAGGTGGTTAAACCTCCTGCCTCGAGCTGCGACGTTCTCCTTGCCGAGGTGGTTTAACCTCCTGCCTCGAGCTGCGACGTTCTCTGTGCCTAGGTGGTTAAACCTCCTGCCTCGAGCTGCGACGTTCTCTGTGCTGAGGTGGTTAAACCTCCTACCTCGAGCTGCGACGTTCTCCTTGCCGAGGTGGTTTAACCTCCTGCCTCGAGCTGCGACGTTCTCTGTGCCTAGGTGGTTAAACTTCCTGCCTCGAAATGTGACGTTCTCTGTGCTGAGGTGGTTTAACCTCCTGCCTCGAGCTGCGACGTTCTCTGTGCCGAGGTGGTTAAACCTCCTGCTTCGAGCTGCGACGTTCTCTGTGCCGAGGTGGTTAAACCTCTTGCCTCGAGCTGCGACGTTCTCTGTACCGAGGTGGTTAAACCTCCTGCCTCGAGCTGCGACGTTCTCTGTGCTGAGGTGGTTAAACCTCCTGCCTCGAAATGTGACGTTCTCTGTGCTGAGGTGGTTTAACCTCCTGCCTCGAGCTGCGACGTTCTCTGTGCCGAGGTGGTTAAACCTCCTGCCTCGAGCTGCGACGTTCTCTGTGCCGAGGTGGTTAAACCTCCTGCCTCGAGCTGCGACGTTCTCTGTGCCGAGGTGGTTAAACCTCCTGCCTCGAGCTGCGACGTTCTCTGTGCTGAGGTGGTTAAACCTCCTGCCTCGAAATGTGACGTTCTCTGTGCTGAGGTGGTTTAACCTCCTGCCTCGAGCTGCGACGTTCTCTGTGCCGAGGTGGTTAAACCTCCTGCCTCGAGCTGCGACGTTCTCTGTGCCGAGGTGGTTAAACCTCCTGCCTCGAGCTGCGACGTTCTCTGTGCCGAGGTGGTTAAACCTCCTGCCTCGAGCTGCGACGTTCTCTGTGCTGAGGTGGTTAAACCTCCTGCCTCGAAATGCGACGTTCTCCTTGCCGAGGTGGTTAAACCTCCTACCTCAAGCTGCGACGTTCTCCGTGCCGAGGTGGTTAAATTGCCTGCCTCGAGCTGCGACGGTCTCCCTGCCGAAGTGGTTAAACCTCCTGCCTCGAGCTGCGACGTTCTCCGTGCCGAGGTGGTTAAATTGCCTGCCTCGAGCTGCGACGTTCTCTGTGCCTAGGTGGTTAAACCTCCTGCCTCGAGCTGCGACGTTCTCTGTGCCTAGGTGGTTAAACCTCCTGCCTCGAGCTGCGACGGTCGTGGCTTTGTTTCGGGATTCCGTCATTCGAATTACGTGTGCAATGTTCGCGGAGACTCCTGAGGTTGCCACTGAAGTTACGGAGTTTGTTCTCACTGCGATGTTTGTGACAGGACCTCTGCAGAAAGAGGCCGAGTCCTATCAAATAAAATCTGGTGCAATTGAAACGATACTTTCGCGTTTAATCGCTTGTCAATAACAAATGTGGGGGTCGGAGCATGTGTGAAAATGTCCCGAATACATGGATGTCGATTCTTAAACTAAGTGTAAGTTACACTCGTAATAGCGATCTCTGGTAGCGTAGTGATTGATGCTCTCCTGCTGGTTCGGAGGTCGGTGAGTCGATTGGAAAATCCAGGGGTGTTCAAGTTCACGTATGTCGTCTTTGCTTCTCAGGACATATCCTGGTAGCCATTTTAGGCTGGGTTGATCTGGGAACCAAGTCAATTTTTAAAAATAGCTTTCTAATGGTTGTTTGTTTTTCTTTGATTTGTCTCTTCCAGGCAGTTGTTGTTGGTTACTCTGGTCGATATTCCCAGTATTAGTCTCAGGAACCACGTCTTCGTTCTATCCAAGCTCTTTCTGTTTTGTTCCTTCATATTCCAAGGTCCATTGCGATACAGAAGAACGTGTTTGATATACCACTTCAGTACTCTCTCTCTCTCTCTGTCCGTCTGTCTGATTTTTACATAAGCTACATTTCATCTTCTGAAATTCAGCTTTTCCTTGGTCTATTATTCTGCTCTTAATCTACGTCACACATCTTCGATTCGTTGTTATGTTTGCATTATTTATCCCTTCTGTATATCTCCATTGCAAATCATCTCTCTTGTTCCCATGCGCCCCTGAGATCGGAACAGTAGCTCCACACACTTGAACAATAATTCGTTAATTTAAAAGTATGCATACCTGGAGGTTGGGCTTGGACATTCATTGCCGAAAACCCAATAACAATACCATACGCTGCTAAAACTGCCCAGACTGGTGGTGAGTTCATCTTGTCCAGCGTCAGCAAACAACCGTTGTATGTGTCTTCTCTTAATAAGTGCAAGTATGAATACGGACAGTATGCGCTTTTATGTAACTCGCCCAAATATTAGTTAACATTAGCCAGACCAGTTTAACGAGATTTTCATTTGCTGTTATATAACAGGCTTATGATAGAGAGATTTTCATTTGCTGTTATATAACAGGCAGGACACTGGCTTATGATAGAGAGATTTTTTGAAAGACTGTTAGAGGGGAAATTTTCTACACAGGGCAGACGATTTAATGCATGAATGAATTGTATAACATGTATAATGAGAAACACCCAAGCTTCCTCGGCCGTTGTTTATACGTATGAACTGCGTCAGTGGTCTTCAAATTATTGCACACAGAGTTCCCCAGACGTTCACTTTTCGCAGAAATTGTAGTGTGTTTTCTCTGTTCAGACAATGCGGTTCGGGTACATCAAATTCTGGGTGTATTGAATGCTACAGTTTTGATTGGAAGTATGCACTATGAGTGAAATAACAGAGCATAAAATGAAAGCTTTTGAAATGCTAGTATTCAGATTATTAGAACGAATGTATTTGATACACATCCTGCAACTGGATTCAAATGGACTCAGGCGAGAGAGTGAGGTCGACGAATTGCGCAACTTTTCCTCACTTTAATCCATTTCATCGCGCAAGTCATTCTTCATCCAACATCATATATCAACTTCAAGCCCTGTGGCAATGGGCGAGCGGCGAAGCGGCAGGCATGGGTACGCTGGCAGCCGTAGTCGCAGACCTGCACACAGGCGGCTCAGGCCATATTGTCGTCCTCTACTGACCGGAGCAGCAGTGGGATTCGGCAGCCCCCTGAGCGACTGAGCAGCCCTCTATAGGAACACACTGCTCACCTCCATAGCACGAGGAAAGGGGCTAGAAAAGGTGCCCTAAACATTGTCTGCTCCATCATTACCTAACCAGCTAGCCGCGGTTGGTGGGTACCCTAAACTGCGGTCGACATACAAAGAAAGAAAAAACAGGTAAAGCTAAAAGAGCAAACCATATTCCCTTAACTATCGGAACTTGGAATGTACGCACCCTATTTGACAGAGATGGCGCGTTGGGTCCAGAGAGACGAACAGCACTGATTGGGAGAGAGCTGGGCAGGTACAACATCGACATTGCAGCCTTGAGCGAGACACGACTTGCAGAAGAAGGCCAAATCTGTGAAATAGGTGCCGGCTACACATTTTTCTGGAGTGGAAGGAAAAGCGAGGAAAGACGCCAATCCGGTGTGGGATTTGCCATTAAGTCAGCCCTGGCCGGCAAACTAGCTGGATTTCCAAAGGCAATAAACGACAGGCTCAAGGTCATTAAATTGCCCCTGCTGAATGGGAGGAAGCATGCAACCATTGTGAGTGTCTACGCACCAACTATGACCAATGAAGATGATGTCAAGAACAAGTTCTATGAGGACCTGCACAATTTACTAACATCTGTTCCCAAAGGAGACAAACTTATACTCCTTGGGGATTTCAATGCCAGAGTAGGAACGGACACCACCTCTTGGAGTGGCATTATTGGAAAGCACGGAGTCGGAAATTGCAACAGCAATGGACACCTCCTTCTTCAGACATGTGCCGAACACGATCTCCTGATTACCAACACAATTTTCCGTCTCCCCATGAGAAACAGGACATCGTAGAAGCACCCTCGATCGAAACACTGGCACCTCATTGACTATGTCATTGTCAGGAGGAGTGACAGACAAGACATTCCGGTGACAAAATCCATGTGTGGTGCCGAATGTTGGACAGACCATCGTCTCATTATCTCGAAAATAAACATTCACATCAAACCACCACGGCGTCCTCAAGGGGTGAAAATGCAAAGAAAAACTAAATGTCATCCGCCTAAATAGCAGCTATCGTTTGAAAATATGCTGGAAGACCTCCTCAAGCCCAATGCTGCAGCTAAACAGGATACAGAAACAGAGTGGGGAACCCTAAAGGACATAATTTACAATACTGCTATGGAGATCCTGGGTCCAACCCCCGGAAAGCATAAAGACTGGTTTGATGAAAATTCCGAAGACATCAACCAATTGCTGGCTGAGAAACATCTTCTCCTCAAGGCACATTTGAATGACCCGAAGTCAACATTAAAAAAAGATGCCTTCAAGAACATTTAGAGAGTAGTGCAGCAGAAACTTCGGCACATGCGGGACTCCTGGCTGAGCAGCAAAGCTGATTAAATTCAGGGCTTTGCTGACAGACATGATATGAAAAACTTCTACGACTCACTGAAAGCGATCTATGGGCCTACATCACCAGGCACAGCTCCCCTCCTCAGTGCAGATGGGGGAACATTGGTCACCGATAAGAAAGACATCCTTAAGCGCTGAACATTTCAGCAACATCATAAATGCAACTTCTTTCTTCGATGATGAAACCATCAACTGCCTTCCTCAAGTTCCCATAAATGACAAACTTGATGATCTGCCAACCATAGCGGAAGTAAGCAAAGCCATCCAGCAACTCTCCAGCGGCAAGGCACCTGGTCCGGACTCCATCCCAGCAGAGATATACAAGGCAGGTGGGCCGGTCCTAACAGAGCAGCTTCACCAAGTCTTTACAAACATATGGGTGAATGAGACCATGCCACAAGATTTCAAGGACGCGTCAATAGTCCACCTTTACAAACGAAAAGGAAACCGCCAATCCTGTGACAACCACCGAGGCATCTCATTGCTTTCAATTGCAGGGAAGATACTCGCCAGAATTCTTCTCAATCGCCTCACGGCCCATCTCGATCACGGTCTTCTTCCCGAGAGCCAATGTGGCTTCAGAAAAGAACGTGGAACTGTTGACATGATTTTCGCTGCAAGGCAGCTGCAAGAGAAATGTCAGGAACAGAACTGCGAAATGTTCTGCACTTTCATTGACCTTACCAAGGCTTTTGATACAGTCAGCAGAGAAGGACTGTGGAAGATTATGGCAAAATATGGCTGTCCACGAAAGTTTGTCCAAATAGTGAGGCTATTTCATGATGGCATGCAGGCAAGAGTACAGGAAAATGGTGAACTGTCTGAGCCCTTCCCTGTCACCAATGGAGTGAAACAAGAATGTGTCCTGGCACCGACACTGTTCAGCCTCATGTTTTCAGCTATGTTGACGAATGCCTTCGAGAACAACGACATTGGAATAGACATCAACTACCGCATGGATGGAACGTTATTCAATCTCAGAAGGCTGAAAGTTAAAACCAAAATTGACAGCGACACCGTCAGAGAGCTCCTGTTTGCTGATGATTGCGCTCTGTACGTCAACTCAGAGGCGGACATGCAACATAATGTTTCAGCTTTCTCACATGCCTGTGCCAACTTTGGGCTCAATATCAATTTGGAGAATACTGTAGTTATGTACCAGCCAGCTCCAGGGAATAATCATACTGTTCCGAATATCAAAGTGAATGATCATAGACTAAGTGTTGTGGACAAATTCACCTATCTTGGCGGCACTGTGTCACAAGCTGCCACAATTGATGACGAAGTGAATGCAAGAATCTCCAAGGCCAGTGCGGCCTTTGGCAGACTGTACAAGAATGTATGGGACAGAACTGGAATAAGCCTGCAAACAAAGCTAAAAGTCTACAAAGCAGTTGTATTATCAACACTGCTATGTGCTTGTGAAACATGGACTGTTTATCAGCGACACGCTAGGAAATTAAACCACTTCCACACAGTCTGCCTTAGGAAGCTACTGAAGATTAAATGGCAAAACAAGATTCCAGACACTGAAGTCCTAGAAAGAGCGTCCATGCCCAGTATCCACACTCTACTGATGAAGAATCAGACATGCCAGATCACAGGCTCCCTAAACGAATTTGTTGCGGCGAGTTGCGTTGTGGTAAACGCTCCCAAGGCGGCCAGAGGAAACGCTTTAAAGACACTCTGAAAATCTCACTGAATGCTTTTGGAATTCGTCATAACACCTGGGAGACTGCAGCCAGTGACCGACATTCGTGGCGTGCATCATTACGCAAGGGTGCAGTCACTTGTGAGGCAACCAGGACTGCAAGAGCTGTGAAGAAAAGACAGAACAGAAAAACCACTGCTGAAAATCCTCCTCCAGAAACGTCAAGCATTCTTTGTCCACATTGTCAAAGAACATTTCGAGCCAAAATAGGCCTTATCAGCCATCTTAGAACTCACGGCTCCATACTTTCAACCCCACTGGATGAAATGAATGGTCATCTTCATTCTTGATGGACAAACAACAACAAACAACATTTGATACATACACATACAAACCGACAAAAAGTTCTGGGGGAATTCAGTATCAAAATGAAAGGAATACAAAAGGAGGAAAACGAGGTATTTTAATTGCATATTAAACATATTTAATTATGTGTAGGTTACGGACATGGGGTCTTATAGAAGAATGATGAGAACACAATAGGCGGGAGAAAACAGAGAGCCATCAACGTCGTTCTTTAACTCTGTTCTGTTTAGAACCACTAATAAATGTGAAGATAATGTGGTGGAATCCCTTGCCTTTCACTTTCACCTGGAGATATATTACCTCTACCTTAGACAGCAAATTCCGACTGTCATCACAAATGAGTGCCCTGCACTGCTCAGTTGTAGAGCTGTCCACGTATGCCGGTGTGTGTAGATTAGAGACAAATGCAGGTCCAACCGACAAATCCACCGAAATGTCTCCGACTATTCTTGGTGAAACTGCAGCCTAAACAATCCCAGAGTGGATATTTTGATGGTATTATTGCATTTGCTTATGCATTTTTCTGTTAATTCATTCGACTCCTGCAGTTCGTAGAGCTTAAAAATTATTGTATCGTAATTGTTTACTGTCATTTACTGCCAATTTAGTACCTTGCGGTAAGTGCTCTTTGGGTTCATGTGTATAGTGTGGAAGAACAGACAAATAATCATAGCATAGAGAGAATAGTGCGATAGGGAGTGACCAAACAATATGGAAAACAAGCGTACATCAAGGACAAATACAGACAAACGCATAACCTGAATGCATTTGCTATCATTAGTAATGGAACTCTTCGCTGGCTGTTGAACATGAGAACGGAGCAGGTATGGGAATGTCCTGAGTGCTGTAATGTCCGTTCTTGACTCAAGTCAACTCCACCTTCTCAACTCAACTCACAAAAATATGAAAACCCCTGAAGCACACCACACAAATTACAGTATAGAAGCAGCTGCTACGTTAATAATTGCTTACATTGTTTCCGTCATAACGTGTTTTAGCAACAACACAATAACATTATCAGTTGATTCACTGCGACATTGGAAACTGACAACAACTTAGCGCAAGTACAAGTGGCAATTACGGGTAGAAGGAATGCTGCGTATATGAATGCAGCTTTGTGTCTCTGTTAGACATGGTTGACGTCACGGCCTGCAGTGTTAGGAACTTGCAGTACACATCTTGTCCTCTGTTAAAATGCATAGGTTCATTCAGTAGCATGTCCTTTGCAGACCCCACTCCCATAACAACCTATCGGGAATACTGCTCGGTCATAAGCAAGATGTCCCGCGTCCGATACACCCATCTGGAACTCATCTGCCACATCATACATCCATCTTCTTTTTGGCCTTCATCTTCCTCTCTTTCCGGGCATATAACCCTCCATTATTGTTCTCTCCAAACTTTCATAATGTTTCAAGTGACCTAAATATTTCAATGTTCTTTGTTGTACCGCTTCAGTAGCCAAACCTCTTCAATATTCAGATCTTGTCGTCTAGATGCATTTGTTCTTTTCAATATCCAAGACTTTCTTAGAACATTTATATTCATAGGCATTATGCGCTGTTCAGCTTGTTTAATAATTGTCAATGTTTCACAGGCGTATGTTGCATTGAGGAAGATGCATGCTCTTAAAACATCTAATTTGTGTAGGTCTATATGTCCTCTATTAACATAGGAAGTCAGTAAATCAGTCAAGATTTCAAACACTCCTGAGACCAATATTGGAATAATGGTTAAATTATGATCTACACCATAACACAGTGAGCAAATCGTTGGGTTCTCCGTCTTTCTCAGAAAATATCACAGGCAATAGCGGACAAACACGTATCAATATTTACTAAGAAAGCACTTTACAACACAATTTTCCTACCAACTCTATGCTACCAATGCCAAACCTGGTCAATAGCACAAAATGAGAAAATAAAAATCACAGCAACAGAAATGAGATTTCTGAGAAAAACTTTCAATGTATCAAGGAGAGATAAGAACAGAAATGAAGAAATCAGAACTGAAGTCGGGGTTATAGCAGAGCTAGATTTTATTAGAAGACAGCAAGTTAAATGGTTTGGCCATGCAACTAGGCTACCAACTATCAGACCAGATGGAAGAAAAGGAAGAGGCCGACCACGTAAACGATAGACGGAGAGAATAGCAAAGGCCATAGCAATATCGATACACGAAGCCCATAAGCGGACATTCTCCCGCTGTTTATACTTCACCTCGACACCGCAAGGTACAAGGGGAACATGATGAGATGAGATGATGAGATAGGGACTGGGGAGGGTGTCAGATTGGCCGATGGAACTTGGGACCTGCGGGCGCCTTATAGAAGTGGGTGCTCTTTAACATTAGACATTTTGTTTAAAATGTAATGACCTTTTAGTTTTGGCAGCCATATTGTTTTTTGTCGGCTCTATGGCGAAGGGGTTACGAAGGTAATTCGTAATCCCACATATTGCGTTTGAAACACAGCTGCGGCGATTTAGTACAGATCGCCTTGCATTTGTTCTTATACAACAGTATGAGTGCTGGTTGTTCAGAAAGTAATGACAAACGACTGAGCGTAAACTTGCCCAGGAATCACAAACAGCCAAATAATGTTGGGTTTGACTGTGACGACTTGTAAAGGATATGCAACTAACTAACAAATATTTTTAGACCCCGTCGGTCACTGACCGCAGGGTGTAAATGCTGATTTGTTTTCAGTTATACCATCGGATGTGTCTTCTCATGCGTTCATCTTTACGATCAAAATAACACATTCTTATCTAACCTGTTTTATCTATAACTGTCTCTTCTCTAGCCTGTTCCATCTAATACTGTTTCTTCACTAGCCTGCTCCATCCTTCACTGTCTTTTCACTAAACTGCTCCATCTATTACTGTCTCTTCACTAACCTGCTCCATCTATCACTGTCTCTTCACTAGCCTGCTCCATCCATTACTGTCTCTTCAATAATTTGTTCCAATTATTACTGTCACTTCACTAAACTGCTCCATCTATTACTGTCACTTCACTAACCTGTTCCATCTATTACTGTCTCTTCAATAACTTGTTCCAATTATTACTGTCACTTCACTAAACTGCTCCATCTATTACTGTCACTTCACTAAACTGCTGGATCTATTACTGTCTCTTCTCTAGCCTGCTCCATCCATTATACTGCCTCTTCACTAACTTGTTCCATTCATTACTGTCACTTCACTAAACTGTTCCATCCATTACTGTCCCTTCACTAACTTGTTCCATTTATTACTGTTACTTCACTAAACTGATCTATCTATTACCGACTCTTCACTAACCTGTCCCATCTATTATTGACTCTTCTCTAGCCTTTTCCATCTAGTACTGTCTCTTCTCTGGCCTGTTCCACCACTCCCCCAACCCGAAGTAACATTCATCAATGTGCAAACAATCTATGTGATAGAGAGTGTATGGCATTGGTCTTGTTTCTCGTACACATGTATCTTCTGTGCTCGCCATAAATGAGGCGCTGGAACTTCTTGCCCCCTGGTAGATTGGGCCTGTTAGCTATTACAGCAGCCAATCTAGGAGATGTAAAACTCCGATTATAAACCCCCAAGTTTAAGGTGGGCCGACGTGCCGAGGACTGAATGGCCACGGGTGAGCTGGTCGTGAACGTGGAACGTCTGGTATGCGGGCGGGGCAGCGCCATGCGTATGGACACCTGAGGGACATCCCCTGCCCCTTCCCTAGCAGGCAGGTTCTACTAGGGTGACTGCTCATTTCCTGCAATATCCAAACTTTGTGTATATGATATTATTTAAACAAGGGAATCGTCGCCGGAGCTACGGAGCACGTGCTCTGCGCCTGACACATCCTTCAGGGGCTAGCGAAGAGAGAGTCAGGAGGAGAAGACGAGGAAATGGTGTGAGAAGAAGGCATATAAAAAGGAGGGCAGTCGCCAGGAGAACAAGACGAAAAGTGGAGAGACTAGGTCTCAACCATGTAAGATTGGGATATTGGAACTGTCGTAGTGCCAGGCAGAGAGGTCCTGTATTCCATCCATCCATCCATCACGTGCCATGCCGGTAAGCGTGGGCGGTCATGTTCTGCCATCTCACTCGATCACCAGAGTCGTGGATCAGCTCCGTATTTCTGTTTCGACCATGACACAAGGCCAAGCCATCCAGGTACTTGCTTCTAGGTCTCCCCCTTGGTCTGCTCCCCTCGATCTTACCAGTTGTCACCAAGTTCTCCAGATAATTTCTTCTCACGTCTAATGTCTCTAATCAGTTTACGATCTTCATTTGTTTCTTGAATAACTTGTTCATTGGTCTTTCTGGCTGTCCATGGTATTCTTTGCATTTTCCTCAGAAACCACATTTCTACAGCCATCATATGTTTTTCAGCCTGACTGCTCATTGTCCAAGCTTCATATCCATATAAGAGTACAGGTTCTATGTAGCATCTCAACACTCTTTTTCTCGTTTCAATTGACATCTTTTTATTGGTCAGTATTTTCAGAATATTTTCATAATTTGCAGAAGCAATTATGATCTATCAACGCAAGCCAGAATTGTGTAAACAGAAAGACATGTTAGTCAGCTTAAAATTACCGTGGTAGATAAGTGACATTACTGTGCGAATATGTGTATATTTCAACTTGAAGGATTTATCTAGTTAATTTCACGTAAGTTGTGTGATTTCTGCAGTATGTACCTGACGAGATGCAGCGAAATATGCCAGGCAATAAATCGTGCAATCTATTGTTTGTGTCTTCGTTATTCAAATTCACTATGGGAATGTTTCATGAATGAGATTGGAGGTGATAAAACACTGCGAAAATTATGGAAACTGCACAGACAAATACAAAGAAAAGATCGGCCTATGACAGTGGAAACAATTTATAGAGATGATGGTGTGCGCCTGACAACAGACAAAGAGAAAGAGGGGGGGGGGGGGGGGCTTTTCTCCAGAGATTTTTAGAGCAGACCAACCATGATGATGTGGACACCAGGGATGCAGTTAGAGAGTAGTTATCTGGCACCATAAAGAATAAGCCTTATGAAGACATCACACGGGTTGAAGATGTTAAACATATTTTGAAAAAGGCAAAAGATACGGCACCAGGGCCTGATGGGGTCAGGTATTGCCCAAGAAGGCTTTGAGCGATGTAGACCTGAAGAAGACGACCGATTGCTTTAACCAGAGCATTAGGACAGCATCAGTACCGCAGGATTGGGTAGACAGTTATCTCATCCCTCTCCCAAAACAATTCAAAGATAATTTAAAACTTAGCGGCTTTAGGATTATCACCCTTCAAATTACATTTGGTAAGGTTTTAGAGAAAATAGTCGCGGTCAAGCTGCAAGAGTTTTTGGAAAGGAGGAAGCTTCTTCCAAGAGGCCTGAGGAGCTACAGGCCAGGAAAAGATAACTGGTTCAATGCAGCCACTTTTGCCTTTGACGTTTATGAGGGTTCCAATAAATAATGTATCATCTGCATATCTAGCATATCTAATGTTATTGATGTTTCGTCCTCCAATGCTGATTCCATTTGTATCCTCTACATTTCTGAAAATATTTTCACTGTATAGGGAAAAAAGATCTGGAGACATTACACATCCCTGCCTAACACCTCTCTTAATAGGCTGATATTGACCCACTTCATTTATTTAAAAATCCACCTGAACTTCCAGTAATAAAATTTTCCCTGGTATCTGGGTAGTGAGATCGGACGCCCGTGTGTATTTTTGCGAACGTAAAAAATTCCTTGGCAGTTCGAAATCGAAAAAGAATAGCCTAACGGCGCTGCCCGGGCAAAATTTCGAGTTAAAAATCTACCAAACGTATTTCAGGATCCTCGCCGATGCAACGGAGTTCGTGCATTAAGTTGAGTTTCTCCAGACTCAGGTTTGAGTTAGGAGGAAAACGGAGCACTTATGGGTTAAACCTTGTGCGTGATGTTCATCCAAAGACTAACCTAAACTATTATCAATCCTTATGGCATCTTGTTGTTTCCAATAAATGTTTTTTATAATCTAATGTCTTTCCCATCAATTTGTAGATCTGCAAGCATATCCACCATGCTGACATGTCTAACTCTATCAAAAGTCTTTGTGTAGTCAATAAAGCAAATATGTATATCCTTGTTTACTTCTATGGCACGTTCAATAACTGTTCGCAGCATATACACAGCATTTACTGTATCCTTTCCTTCTACAAACCCAGATTGTTCTTCCTCTATTTCAGGTTGTATCTTCTTCCTCACTCTTTGCATGATAATTTGTAGCAAAATCTTTGTGATGTGACTCGTTATACTAATTGTTCTATGTTGATCACATTCCAAGGCTCCTGATTTCTTTGGGATTACAATAAATACAGAGTTACATAATTCAGAAGGTATATCTCCAGTATCATATAATGTGTTCAGCAGTCTGGTGACTTGCTCTAGTCCAAATTCTTCTAAAGCTTTAATCATTTCTGTTGTGATGTTATCTGCACAGGGGGCCTTGCCAGCTTTCATATGCTTAAGAACATTTCGAACCTCCATCTCCAAAATTGGCGGTCCTTTATTATTAAATCTAATATCATACTGTTCCTCTCTGTTATCATCATAAAGGTTTTGTTTTTTTTTTCAAATAATCTGTCCATACATGTAGAATATGATCTTTTTCTATTATGATTTTGCCATCTTTAGTTTTTAGACAGCCTGTTGGTGTACTTGTTCTTTTATTAGTAAGTTCCTGAATTCTTTTGTGCACTAATTTGGCATTTTGACTGTTGTGTTGGTTTTCAGTTTCTAAGCACTTTTCATCAAGTCATGCTTCTTTTGTCTCCTTACATAATATTCTGACCTGTCTGTTAATTTCTTCATATTTGGCAGAATTAATTATTGTTGAGTCTTCTTGTTTCCATTAGGTGTAAAAATTTCTTCAGTCATCCATTGCTTACGACCCACCTTCTTTAATTTTGGAATAGTTGTTTCTGCAGCCAAACTGATTGAATTCTTAAACATTTCCCATTAATCATCCAAATCCTGGAATAGGATCTCTAGATCAGAAAAATATATCAAATCTGTTTTGTACTTCTATGTTGAATTTTATTTGTATTTCATTGTCAATACTCAATGTACACCAATCATATTTAGTGCTTCCTGTTATATACTTGACTTTTTTCAACTTTATCTTCAATGTTCCTGTGAGTAAGTAAGAATAAATGGTACACGAGGTTAAACCATGAAGAAGGTTTCTTCTAGTTAAACAACTTATTTAATGTGTAAGCATTAGGCCTAGGTTGTACTAGTTATTTCTTTAGGAGTTAAAACTAAACCAGCAGTGATTTAGAAGTGATTAACTTCTAGATTTAGGAGATTCAAGATTTAGGAAGCTAAGAAAACTTAGTTCAGTAAGAAGAAACTATTTTACATGTGCCAACAGTGGTAAGAGAAATTAAGGTAATGTGTAACAGAAAGGAACATGAGCACATGAGATGTAAATAGATTTCTATATGTATCATAATTTTGTGTGGTGGGTGAAAACACCCATGTGGTGAGTCAAATGTATTTTCATTGTTGTTAAACATGTGGAATTAATATTTGTGAATTACATAATAATTCTTAAGCAACCGCCATGCAAGAATGGTTAGGATTCATAATGAATGAATGTGGATTGAGTATATCACATAAATCTATGCAATTGATGAGAGCATGCATGTGATGATTTATGTGTGATGTCATTATTGTTAAACAGATGTGAATGTATCATTTGTGAACCACATCAGGATGACTAATTATCATCTGGAAAATATTATGATTTCTGATAAATGATGGTGTAATGATTGAGATTTCATTGTAATGTCATTTTTTGTTGAATCTGTGAAGTTATCCGTTGTAAAGCACATAAATATGCTTAATTGTCATCCAAAAAGATATGTTTGTGTCTGATGAATGATTGTGGAATGATTGAGATTTCATTGTGATGTCAATGGTGTTAAACATTTAAAGTTATCGATGGGAAATCACATAAATATAATTATTTATCTTTACATGCAAGTATGAGAATGATTTCTGATGAATGGGTGTGAATGTGTGAAGAGAAGTGACACGCTAAGGAGTATACGCTATCTATCAATCTCATAATAGAAGGCAACGTTGATGTGTAAAGTTCGGCATAACCCATACACTAATTAATAATTTATTGCATTCAGACGATTGACACCACTTTGTATTATGTATCACTCATGTTACCAGCATCTGGTTTTGTGTCTTAAGCAAGACCCAACTGTGTATTTCATATCACTCATGTTACAATCTATGGTTTAGTGTCCTGATGATTGTAATGGTAATGAGGGTGATGATTGTAATAATAATGATATAATGATAATGATGAGAAGGTGATGATGATGATGATGATGATGATGATGATGATGATGATGATGATGATGATGATGATGATGATGATGATGATGATGATGATGATGATGATGATGATGATGATGATGATGATGATGATGGTGGTGTCGGTGGCGGCGGCGACGACGACGGCGACGGCGACGACGACGACGATGACGATGACGATGACGACGACGATGATGACGATGATGATGACGATGATGATGACGATGATGATGATGATGATGATGACGATGACGATGATGATGATGATGATGATGCTGCTGCTGCTGCTGCTGCTGCTGCTGCTGCTGCTGCTGCTGCTGCTGCTGCTGCTGCTGCTGCTGCTGCTGCTGCTGCTGCTGCTGCTGCTGCTGCTGCTGCTGCTGCTGCTGCTGCTGCTGCTGCTGCTGCTGCTGCTGCTGCTGCTGCTGCTGCTGCTGCTGCTGATGATGATGATGATGATGATGATGATGATGATGATGATGATGATGATGATGATGATGATGATGATGATGATGATGATGATGATGATGATGATGATGATGATGATGATGATGATGATGATGATGATGATGATGATGATGATGATGATGATGATGATGATGATGATGATGATGATGATGATGATGATGATGATGATGATGATGATGATGATGATGATGATGATGATGATGATGATGATGATGATGATGATGGATGGGGTAATGTCATCTTACATCCATGAGAAGAGGAGAGAAGATAACTTCTCCCTTGAAGCATTTAATTAAGAATAATGCACCTGAATACTATGCAAGAATTGATACCATGATGTACTTATATTGTTTATAAGCAAATACTCATTGCAATGGGGAATGATTTAAAACCCCTTAATGTTTGAGGCCCTTTTTCTTTAATGGAAGAAGATGTAGAGAATATAACTAGGTACAGAAGAGGATGGTGAAAATAGTTGTTAAATTCCAAATGAATCACGGTATTACTCAACCTGGAGACCATGATGACAGGCATAGGTGAAGACGAAACTGCACATCTGCTAGTCTAAACATTGAACACCTTACAATGGAAGATTGGATGGAGAGCAACCAATTCTGATAGTGATAACTAATTGAGAACACCAAGACCATCTTTCTCCTATGTTTAATTTTCTCTAGGAACAAGATTCCTTTTATTGATTTCACTTGGTGTGTTCTTAGGAGTTTACAGCATTTCATTTCTAATGTCTTAGTGATGATATCATTAGATTTATGATTGATGCTGAAATTTCAGGGAGTGGCTAGATCCAATTATATCCAGACCTGACTTTGTGAATGTAACAACTTGACTGAATGTAGTAGCTTGACTGAGTGAGGCAGCTGATATAGTGAGGCTAAATACTAGTCCAAAGCAACTACCTGCAAGAAGCTCAACTAAACAGTTAGGACAGTCTTGTCTTGTGCCGGATGGTAGAAAACCAAGAGCCACTATCCTATTAGTACCGGGAAAACCAACACTCTAGAGAAAAGGAAGATACATAATTTCAGGAAACTATTGGCCACAGGGATCCAAGAACTCTGGAAGAGAACACCCTGACTGCATACCCAGTTTTAGGGTTACCCTACCCCAAGAACAGATGGATAGTCACTAACACTGAGGAACTGGACTATCGTTGATGTTAATAACTGAAAGGTCGAAGCATCAAGGTCGTAGATAGTTATAATGATATATATATCATATATATATATATATATATATATATATATATATATATATATATATATATATATATATATATATATATATATATATACGAATGGAGACGGATTGTATCTGCAGCAAAGAACCTCAATGGCTCGGAACACTGAAGAAGAAGAAGAAGAAGAAGAAGAAGAAGAAGAAGAAGAAGAAGAAGAAGAAGAAGAAGAAGAAGAAGAAGAAGAAGAAGAAGAAGAAGAAGAAGAAGAAGAAAAAGAAGAAGAAGAAGAAGAAGAAGATATATATATATATATATATATATATATATATATATATATATATATATATATATATATATGTGTGTGTGTGTCTGTGTGTGTGTGTTTGCGTGTGTGTGTGTGTGTGTGTGTGTGTGTGTGTGTGTGTGTGTGTGTGTGTGTGTGTGTGTGTGATGAGTTGAGTTGAGAACCGACATTACTGCACTCAGGACATTCCCATACGTGCCCAGTCTCCTCGTTCAACAGCCAGCTAAGAGTCATACTACTAATCGTTCCCACCGCTATCTGATTAAAATTTCGCCTGGTCTTTCCTCTCAGTTTTGAGATTCTTCCAGAACCCCTGCCGATCCCCCGCAATATATATATATATATATATATATATATATATATATATATATATATATATATATATATATATATATATATATATGCTCTTCTTTTTTTTCTTTTTTTTTGTAATGAATTGTTTGTTGTATCTTTATGACATTCATGAACAAAGAGCACCATTTATGTGTAATAAATTATGAAAAAATAAGGGTCATTTTCTCTTTTGAGAATGTTCTTGTCGTAGTACAATAGTACAATTGTTTTAATTAATAAATTTAGATAATAATTATTTAGTTGAGAGAGGAGAGACAAGGAACCACCAAAAGGATATTTTGGGTATTCAGAGAAAACATTTCATTGGTTTCCTGGAGGTATTCCTTGGTTCTTCGAAACTCTATTTATGGTCTCAAGCCATTGAGCCAGTAACAGCTAAATTAATTATAACGGGCAGGATCACATTGAGAAATAGGAACTTGGTATCCTTTATCTCTTTGGGGTTGTCGCAACAACCATACATCCGACAGTCCAGGAAACCAAGAATCCCTTTTTAATGCAGAACAATTAAAAACTCTTCACCAAAACATGCACCTGACGAGGTACAGCGAAGTAAGCCAGGCAATATTGTGAAATACATTGTTTGTATTATTATTATCATTATTCAAATTTACAATTACAACGAGAAAACAATGTAAAGAAATGTAATTGAGGACAATAATATATTGTGAGCATTTAAATGCACATGAATGTCTGGAAAAGATAATTACGGAGGGAGGTGTCCTGGGAAAGCGGAGAAGAGGATGGAAACGACGTTGGTGAATTCAAGATGTGACAGATAATTGACACATGATAGTAAAGTGGGCAGGAACGTCTGACTTATAATACCGAGACATTTCGAAAGACTGTGATGAATGAAAATGTTTCCCTCAAGACAAGCCACTGGATGATAATGATCTGATCTGTTTTATTGTGTGCCCCTGTGATGCAGAATGAGATGACAATACCCACCAATGAATAGATACAGTCGTTACTGCCACAATGTCATGCCTATTTTGTCTGCTGCACTAAGAATGTGCATGAATAGACACCGCTGAAAGAATTCAATACAGACACGGATGTTGAGTACTTTTAAAATAAAGCTTGGATATATATATTCTTTTCTATTATGTACTTTCTATTTTCAGAGGTTCAGGTGTATAGAGCGCATTTACTACATTACGAGGCTGGTCATGAAACTGTTTCCTAGTTATGAATGAGTAAAAGGAGAAAGTTAAAACTAGGCATATTAAAAACAACTGAACGTGAGACGAATGCATTTGTTTCTTAAACGGGATCTCCCGCTGTGATGCACGCTGAAGAATGCACTATTAACGGGAACTGCTGCTCCAAGGATTTGTTATAACAACGTAGAAGCGTGGGTGATCAAATTTCTGATACTGCAGAGAAAAACACCTAAAGGAATACATACGGAGACTGAATCGGTGTTTGTGGCGCCTGCCCTTAGTATACTTGGGTAAGTGGACGCTGGTCTTGGTAGCTTAGATGTGACAACGCAAATAGTATTGATCTGTCTAGATCTGAGATAGTTGATATGGAACTCCGCTGATAATATTAATATCATTCCCTCAGTCGACAGAAGTTTCGAAACGTTCATCGTCTCGCTAAGTGAGGGAGAGACTGGTCACATATTCTCCCCTGCATTCAATATTTATCATGCTGTAAAGTGAAGACAGTGTCTTTGCCGTATGTTGTTCAATGAGTGTCTGTTTTATCCAATGTCATATAAATTTGTGTCCATTGTATCTCTCATGCGTATCTTTTCATATGCGGAAACAGGAAATTCTACTTGTATATGCTTGTGTGGATTTTATTATAAAATCTGCATTGCCATGGCCAGTCTCATTGTGACTTCTTGTAGAGTCTCCAATTTGATTAATTATAGAGCCAAGGTATTCAAAGTCTGTAATATTCTCAGTGTCTCCATTGTTGAATATAACTATTGATTTGCTTGTGTTTGGTCTGTTTCAACAAGAAGATAGCCTAATCAAATATCTCTATTCGGTCAGTGGATAGACAAGACAAGACAACACTTTGCTTGTTCGTCCATCTGAAGACAAGAACTCCTGTACAAAGTAAAGGACCATTCTACATGACTTGAGCTGTATTGGGTATATGGTGCTAGCGCCATGCCTGTATATACCATCACAGAGTGGATGGAGGATGTGGTCAATTCTACGCTAGTCGTATTTACTTCCCAAGACATCTCCTTGTACCGTTTTAGTACGTGTAGAGCTGTGAACCCAGGTCAGTTGTTAAACATGCTTCCTCGATGAGGATTTGAACACATAACCATCGGGCCAGTATACATACTTGCTAGCCACTTAGCTACCATGGGTTCCATGTGACGCGGAGACTTTCCTTGTCATGTACTTGACACTTAGTTTATTCCAGTAGGACTTAATAGTTCAATATTGTTCCTATATCTGGATCTAGAATAGTGCATAGCTAACGATGCATGCAATACGCACAAACGTGTTTAATGAAAACTATATTTGATTTCAGCATATGCCAGCTATTGTTCTTAGGACAATGACAAATCTGCACTTCTTTCGCTACTCAATCAGAGAACAATAGAACGTCCTTACTTCATTCGCATGAATAGAACGTCCTTACTTCATTCGCATGACTTAAAAGCGTTAGTTCTAACTTAAAATTGTGTGTGTGTCTTAATTTCCGCTGTTGTCCTCTTCACTGGCGCTCTTTCATTATTTCTGCTTTATACGGGACTATTATGATTAAATTCAAAGGTAAGAAAACCAATACGCGTACATATTATACAAGTAAATGTACCAACAATAAGCAGAGCATTCCGAGAAGGATGAAGACATGTACGCCTAGTGGAGAGTGCTTATGCTTCAATTAAAGAATGGGTTCGCTGTATTTCTTTTCCCATTGCATGCCGTTTTAATGTCCAGGCTTGTGAACAATGCCCATAGTTGTTTACTACGGAGCCAAGATATTCAGAGTGTGCGATGTAGTCAATTTCTTCATTGTGATTTTTCTTTGTCATGTATCGGGAGCTGGTTGAATATCAAATGGATATAACAGCAATTCAAGAAATAAGGTGGCCAGGAGAGGGTACTTTAGAGCAAAATGGAATGATTGTAATATATGGAGGAAATACCCAAAATAAACATGAATTAGGAACAGGTTTTGTCATAAAAAAAGAGTCATGGGGGAACGTTCTAAACTTTAAAGCTGTTAATGACAGAATTAGTAAATTACGAATAAAAGGTAAATGGAAAAATATAACGATAATCAAATAGATCACATTTTAATTAACAACAGAAATGCATCAAACATACAACAAGTTAGAAGTTATAGAGGGGCTGAGTGCCACAGCGACCACTTCCTCGTTGGAGCAAAATTTAAAATAAAACTTAAGAGAGCTTTCTATACTAAATTACAAAGATTACACCCAACATATAACAGAGAAAACCTACAAGAAATTACAGTCAAAGAGAAATTTACAGATGAAATAAAATGTAAACTTGAAACTCTGCAAAACCCTTTGGAGGAAAGCGTTGACCAAACTTGGTTGAACATCAAGAAAACAATTCAATCTACTGCAGAAGAATGTCTCGGTGTGTTAACCACGCATAGAAAAACAGATGGTTCAATCAAAAATGTGAAGAAGCAGTCATTAGGAAAATGAATGCCAGACATTTATGGTTAAATGACATCAACAACATCCAAAAGGAAGAGCAATATAGAAATGAATGTAAAGAGGCTACAAAAATAGTTCAACAGCAGAAGCGAGAATATATGAGTAATATAATAAAAGATATGGAAACTAATCACCAGAAAAACGAATCCAGAATGTTTTTTTAAAGAACTGAAGTCAATTAAACGAGGGCGCCAACACAATACATATGGTTTAAAAGACAAAGATGGGAATATGATAAATACCAATGAGGAAATGTGCAACACATGGAAAGAATATTTTATTGAATTACTAAATTGTGAAGCTCCAAGTAACACTTTCCCACAGGAAGAGGTTCTAACGTGTGAACCACAAATTGAAGAACTTGCATTTGAAGAAATCCTATATGTAATCACACGACTTAAAAACAATAAGGCAACTGGGGCTGATGGAATTGCTGCTGAATTTATAAAGGCAGGTGGCCATGCATTACATCTAAAGTTATACGAACTAATAATAAAAATCTGGAGGACAGAAGAATTACCCCATGACTGGAAAGAGTCATTATTGATACCTATCTTTAAGAAAGGAGACAATTTCCAGTGTGAAAATTATAGAGGATAATATAGAGGATTATAATTATATACTGTCCACAAGCTATAAGATACTATAAGATACTATCTGCGGTATTACTACATAGACTAAAACCATATTCAGAAGACATATTAGGTGACTACCAGGCAGGTTTTAGACAAAACAGATCAACAATAGATCAGATATTTATCTTACGACAAATAGCCGAGAAAAATTGGGAATATAAAAGAGATCTCCATAACATTTTTGTGGATTTTAAAAAGGCTTATGATAGTGTCCATAGGAATAGTCTATGGAATGCTATGCAGGAATTTGGAATACCAAGGAAGTTAATCAACATGACCAGACTATGCATGGAAGATACTTATAATATAGTAACATATAAAGGCAGGAAATCAGACCCTTTCCAAATAACATCTGGCTTGAAACAGGATGATGCACTATCGCCACTACTCTTCAATCTGGCTCTAGAGAAAGTTGTAAGGAAGGTAAAGGAGGAATGTGATATTGGAGGAACATCCAAGCTGCTTGGTTATGCAGATGATATAGAATTTATAGGGGAAAAATTAACAAAAGACAATAGAAATATTGACTCACTTAAAGGAAAAAGCCCAACAGATGGGGCTGGTTATCAATCAAGATAAGACAGAATATATGGTAATTTCAAGAGAAGGAATGGCTAAAAACTCTGGCCACATACAAATTGATAATATGACCATTAAAAGAACGAAACATACAAATACTTAGGTACAATCTTCAACTGCTCCAACATCATAAGGGAAGAAATACAAACTAGAATCAATTCTGGAAATAAGATATACTATGCACTACAACATCTACTAAAATCAAATGCGCTATCTCGCAACACCAAAATCACAATATTTTTTTTTTTTTTTTCCCCGCGTTTCCATCCTGTTTCAGGATATTGCGGTCAACACCAGCATCTTTCAGCTGTATGTTGATTCCTAGGCTAGATTACGCTCATCAGCACGCCACGACTTTCTGAGCGACCGGCTCCATACTCTCATAAGTCACTTTTGCGATTCGAACCACTGCTAATTCTCGTCGCGTCACGTGACGGGAGTATTCGGGGTTAGCGGAGAAAGCTGCTAACCCCTAGGCTACGAAGCCGGTAAAATCACAATATACAAAACATTGATCAGACCAGTTGTGCTGTATGGCTCTGAAACCTGGAGTACAACGAAAGGAGACGAAGCCTTGTTACAAACCTTCGAGAACAAAATTTTAAGACGCATCTTTGGACCCATTAGGGATACACAAAGTGGAGAGTGGAAAAGAAGAAGTAACAAAGACATTTATGATCTGTTTAAGTCCCCGCTAATCACTGGTATCATGAAGGCTAATAGGCTACAATGGCTGGGGCATACAGAAAGAATGGAAGATAATAGGGAAACAAAACTCGCTTACACTCAGGAAATAAATGACCGTAGACCCCGAGGTAGACCAAGAAGACGGTGGAGAGATAATACATACAGATCTACAAGCACTTGGAATCAACGACTGGCAAGAGAAGGTCCACCAGAGAGACGAATGGAGACGGATTGTATCTGCAGCAAAGAACCTCAATGGCTCGGAACGCTGAAGGAGAAGATATATAGCTTTGTCTTTGGGCATTATTTGTTGATTGTATTTGATTGTATGTCCTGAAAAAGACTTCACGGATATTTCTTCTTCTTCTGTGTTCGTCCGGAATATTATTTTAGACGTAAATGCGTTGTTCCTGTTTGCAGCAGAGCTGCGATATTTGAACCTTTCGGCCGACACATCCGACTTCTTCAGAATTTTTTTACCTGGTTACCTTCCTGGCAACAGATGCAATTACCTCTATTAATCCCATTAGCACAATTTGAAAGTATTACCGTATCATTTTCATATCTCAGTTAAGGCATTTGACTTCTGTAGTCTATTAATGAATAAACCGTGTCACTACTTTCATTATTCTCGACGTTTCGCATTATATTTTCTGCATAGATGTTGAACAGTTATAGGGAGAGTGTGCATTCCTAACTTATTCTCTTGTGTAAATTAAAACGTGTTCAGGATATATTGATTCAATTAAGTGGATCTAATCTACTAGAGCCGGTCTCTCTGGCTAAGGGGTTACAACACTTTCTCCGTAATCCCGTTTATCACGCAGAGTCTCGTAGCGGGAGAGAACTGGGAGCGGTTCGATCCCCGCTGGTGACTTGCGGGATACTGAGCCGGCCGCTCAGAAAGCAATGGCAAACTATTGAGCGTAATCTTGCCAAGAAATCAACAGACAGCTGAAAGATGCTGCTGTTGACAGCGATGTCCTGTAAAGGATATGCAAATAACAAAAAACAAACAAAAAAATCTACTAGAAGCCGGCTTCGTAACTTAGAGGTTAGTAACTTTTCTCCGTAATATCGTATACTCTCGTATGTAACGTGATGACGGTGAGAATCAGCAGTGGTTCGAATCGCATCGGTAACTTACGGGGTATGTGAGCCGGCCGCTCAGAAAGCAATGGCAAACTACTGAGCGTAATCTTGCCAAGAAATCAACAAAGGATAAGCAACAACAACAAAAAACCAAAAAACAAAATCAATCTACTAGAAACCCCATTTCTCTCGTGATGTTCCACTATTTAAGATGTCGAACATAGTCTACGAAGCAAGAATGAAGATCTACATTGTACTATGTGCCTTTCTCAGAGACGGTTCTCATATTGAAGATATGGCTCCTGATTTCTCTGCTTTGTCCGAGACTGACTGTTCTTCTTATAATTCATATTCTAATTTACTTTCAATCCTCTTTATGATAAATCCCATGATGAAATTGTTAGTATTACTAATACTGAAATATTACGATAGTCGGTGCAGAGTTTTAGATTTCTTTACTCCAGAAAGG